>JAWPHD010005723.1:0-157794 GCA_037043455.1 Cyrtodaria siliqua | reverse complement strand
TAGCCTGACTGAGCTTTTTTTAATATGTCCGCTTGCCTTACTGAATGTGTTTTAAAATATGTCATAGGACGCCTGAGTGCGTCATTCATGTTTATTTTATCATTTTTTGTTTATGTTCATTAAAGGTCTTCATCATGATCCCTGCATTGTTTCAGGTGCCATCTCCCTCACATCAAAAGAGCAGTGGCAGAAAAACAATAAACATGGCTCCAGCGTAAATGGAGCTTCTACGATAGAATTTGCAGCAACTCTGCAGTTCAGGGTGAGAAGGTTCTAGGCCCATTTTCCATATTTTATCTCGATGTACGCGGAGGATGAGCCTGGCATGTTCATGCCTGTTAGGTGCCATATAACCTTTCATGTGTTGGTGTGCCTTAAAACCCAATTCAGTTCATATTTAGCCATTACATACATTATTTTATTACTCAGGCGCTGGACTCCTTTACAAATCCACATTGTTTTACCACTCAGGTGTGCGTATTTCTCCAGCCTTCGTCTTGAGATTTTGTTTTGAATTTTGTATGTTTTATTTTAATAAATATAGCACTATATATCAACTTCTTCATACTGTTTTATGTTTCAACCCAGTAAGAATATTGTGTTTATATTATTTATAATAATACTCCCGCTTCACAAAGTGAATTGGGGGCTATATAAGAATCACGCTGTCCGTAACATTACGTGGTGTCACGTCACATAACACATTGTCGAATCAAGTCAGTCGCACATTTTTAGCTTGATCTTTTTTTGAAGAAAACAAGAGCTAATGTGATCACCTGATCATTGTCTGTGTCCGGTTAAAATTTGTATGTAAGCTTGTATATCTGAAACTACTTTACATAATGGACTGAAGCTTCACACATGGATTCAGCATCATTAGATAATATAATACAGCCAGGTTCTACATCTAGTGCTTTTAGTTTACCAAAATTATGGCCCCTTTTATACTTTGAAAATTTGGTTAAAGTTTTGTATGTAAGCTTGTATCTCAAAAACTGCTTTATATAAGGGATTGAAACTTCACAGATGTATTCAGCATCATTAGACATCACACATGCTGGTTTTACAACTTTTGCTTTTATTTTAACAAAATTATGGTCCCTTTATACCTTAATTATTTTTTTTTCATATATTTTGGAATCCCTTTAAAGAATTAAATGACACATCGCACAGTTCTGTTAGGCAATTAAGCAGAATTATGTCTTTCAACTTTAAGTTTCCCAATAAATAGACAAAGCGTGCACCGACAGGCAGTACTTCTTGTTGTTACTTGCATTTCTCAGTTTCCAATGGCTTATTCCCGAACTTTATATACACAAAATAATTGATGACCTTGTGTCCCTCCATATTCTATACCCCGCTTCACAAAAGAGGGGGCTACATAGGAATCATGCTGTCCATAATGTCACGTAACACATTGTCGCGTCATGATCATGATCATGATCGATGTGTCACATGATACATTTTTAGCTCGACCTTTCCGAAGGAAAAAAAAGAGCTACTGTCGTCATTGGATCGTCGTTGTCATCATTGTTGTTGTCTGCGTCCCCTGGTTAAAGTTTGTGTGTAAGCTTGTATCTCCCAAACCACTTTGATTTAAACATATTTTATTTCAACATTGTTTACAACATATATATATTGATACAGTACATAATTAATAGGATTGGAACGAAAGAAAAATCTTATAGAGTTCCTCTCCTAACCACATTACACAATGAATTAAAACTTCACACAATCATGTAATTAGCATCATTTTACGACACCATAGAGTTAGGTGATATAACTCTTGCTTTTATTTTGACAGAATTATGGGCCCTTTTATACTTAGAAAACTTGATTAAAGTTTGTATGTAAGCTTGGTTAAAGTTTGTATGTAAGCTTGTATCTTCCAAACCACTTTACACAATGGACTGAAACTTCACACATGTATTCAGCATCATGACACCAGTCAGGTGACATAACTCCTGCTTTTATTCTGACAGAATTATGGCCCCTTTCATACTTAGAAAACTTGGTTGAAGTTTGTATGCAAGCTTGTATCTCGCAATTAACATAATAGATTAAAACTTCACACATGCATTCAGCATCATTGGACAACATCACAGAGCCAGGTTCTATAACTCTTGCTTTTTATGCTCAGGTCCGTCCGGATTCTGTGTGTCTGTCTGTCCGTCATTCCGCTTTTCGTGTCCGGACTGTACCTTCAAAACCCCTGCATGGATTTTTGATTAACTTGACACAAATGATCATAACAAGACGATGTGTCGCGAGCAAAACCCATGTCCGTACCTCAAAGGTCAAGGTCACACTTGAAGTTCCTAGGTCAAAAACAGGTACGCAATTTCGTGTCCAGACCGTAATTTCACAACCCCTGCAGGGATTTTTAAATAACTTGGCACAAGTGATCACTATAACAAGACGATATGTCACGCGCAAAACCCAGATACGTACCTCAAAGGTCAAGGTTACACTTTAAGTTTATAGGTCAAAAACAGGTACGCAATTTCGTGTCCGGATCGTAACGTCACAACCACTGCAGGGATTTTTAAATAACTTGGCACAACTGATCATCATAACAAGACGCTGTGTCGCATGCAAAACCCAGGTCTTCAAGGTCAAGGTCACACTTGGAGGTCAAAAGTAAAATTGTGTCCGGTCAATAACTCTGGCATTCATGGACGGATTTTCAAATAACTTGGCACAAGTGCTCACCACAACAAGACGATGTGTCGCGCACAAAATCCAGGTCTGTGGCCCCAAGGTCAAGGTCACGCTTAGGGGTCAAAGGTAAAATCGTGTCCAGGTCAATAACTTTTGCATGCCTGGACGGATTTTCAAATAACTTGGCACAAGTGCTCACCACAACCAAACGACGTGTCGTGCACAAAATCCAGGTCCATGGCTCCAAGGTCAAGGTCATACTTAGAGGTCAAAGGACACTTCGGGGGCATTTATCATTTACAGTGATATTCTTTGAAAATTTGGTTAAAGTTTGTATGTAAGCTTACATCTCCAAAAGTAGTTCACATAATGGATTGGAACTTCACACATGTATTTGGCATCTTGTATAGCCCATGTTTTTATTATAACAAAATTATGGCCCCTTTTATACTTACAAATTTTGGTTAAAGTCTATTATGCTCCCCAAAATTTTCGGGGGAGCATATAGTCGCTCCTTTGTCCATACGTCCTTCCGTCACACTTTTGTCCAGAGCATAACTCAAAAAGTAGTGAAGGATATCAAATGAAACTTGAAACATTGATAGAGGGCAATGAGAGGAAGTGCCGAGTGCAAGAACCGTAACTCTGTCATAAGAACCGTAACTCTTGTCATCATTCAAATTAGAGTTATTGCCCTTTGTAATTTTATACTTAGAAATTTTGTCCGAAGCGTAACTTCAAAACAAGAGGTCAATGACCTTGAAGCTCTACTGATAGATTTTGATCCTGTGAAGTTTCATGAACATCTGTCAAGTAGTTTCAGAGGAGCAGTCACTACAAGTTTTTACTATATAACTATGTAAACACAGAAGGCAAATATTAAAAGAAACAATTTCCTGTGTTTGCAACGTTATCAATTTAATCTTGTATTACAATTAATGAGTTATATGCATCGGCATATTTACATCTATATCCTCTCACCGTTAACCAAAGCACCTAATACATGTATACAACGTTACCAATTTAATCGTGTATTACAATTAATGATCGATTACAACAATTATATCTTATAAAGTTAACTTCAGATGCTAATGGTATCAAGTTAATATTTGAGAAGCATGTACAAGTTGACCGGATGTAATAATATCACGAAACAAAATGGCGACGCCCGTTGAATACAAATGTACAATAAAATTTCATAAAATAGATAATACTGACCACATATTGCCTGTGAATTTTACCCTTTCAAACGAGTGCTCCAATCAAAGCAACTTTCAACAATCCCGGCCATGACTGGAAAACAATGCACTTTATTACCCAATGTTCCGCCGAAACCATCATTTTCCATGTTCATTCCGTGACAAACGTGGCAACAGACGCAATTTTCATATCTACACAAAAGGACCCTTAAACAATTTTGCCCTTCAGAGAGATAGATTGCAAATTACCTATAATTGTACATGCATTAATGCACATATAAACTTATTGAACGACCCTGCCGTAGCTTAGACAAAAACGCTATGAAAATACTCGCTTTCCCGTGGTACATGAATATATCATGCAAATGGTGAATATGTTTCAACTGAACAATGGATTAGCATGTGACTGACAGATGTCGTCAAGTGCTTACAAGAGCTATGTACGACCAATACGCTCTACCCAAAATTATTTTGTGACAGTTTTCAAGAAGTAGGTGCTACAAACTTGTTTTTTTTTAAATCTATTTAGCCGTGGATCTTGAGATTTTGCTAGGATCAACAAGACATCAAGTGCAACATTCCTGTGAAGATTCATGAATATCTATCAAGTAGTTTCAGAGGAGTTGTGGCTACAAGTTTTTATTATATAACTCTATGTAAACAAAAATGGCCGATAGCAAAAGTCCAATATCAATATCACTTATAGTTTTCAAGAAGTAGTCGCTACAAACTTGTTTTTTAAAAATCTATCTTTTAGCCGTTGCGGCCATCTTGAATTGCCGGCCGACCTTAAATTTTGCTAGGATCAACTAGACATCAAGAGCAACATTCCTGTCAAGTTCCATGAAATACCATCAGGTAGTTTCAGAGGAGTAGTCGCCACAGGTTTTTCCTATATAACTCTATGTAAACAAAGATGGCCGCTGGTGGCCATGTTTGACATCCAATCAAAATGAACTTTGGTTAGGATCAACTACATGTCGTGCCAGTGATTTTGGTTAAGATTCCAAATCAATATCTCTTACAGTTTTTGGGAAGTAGTCATCACAAAATTGCATTTTTAGCTCTGCTGATCAGAGATCAGCAGAGCTTATGCCGTGGTGCGGTATCCGTCGTCCGTCCGTCTGTCCGTCCGTAAACTTTTTTTAGTAGCGACTACTCCTCTGAAACTACTGAATGGATTTTCATGAAACTTTACAGAAATGTTGCCCATGAAGTCTAGTTGATCCTAGCAAAAATTCATGTTGATGTGAAATCCAAGATGGCCACCAAATCTAAAAATAGATTTTCAAAAAACAAGTTTGTAGCGACTACTTCTTGAAAACTATAAGTGATACTGATATGCGTCTTTACCTAAAATGATCAGTATGACATGATATTGATCCTTGTCAAAAATTATTTTGATTTGACGTTAAACATGGCCGCCAGTGGCCATCTTCGTTTACATAGAGTTACATAATGAAAACTTGTGGTGACTACTCCTCTGAAATTACTTGACGGATTTCATAAAACTTCACAGGAATGCTGATCTAGCTATCAAAAACCTATCAGTAGAGCTTCAAGGTCATTGACCTCTTGTTTGTTCTTCTAGCCATGCAACAGAATTTTTAGCCACATGACAGAAACGGAATGAATAGCTCCTTTTGTTCTCTATTGTTCTCCTAGCCACCAAAGTATTGATTCGTAAGCTCGGACGGACAGGCGGACGACGCACCACGGCATAAGCTCTGCTGATATTTGATCAGTACAGCTGAAAAATAATGTAAGTTTGCTCAAGAAATGTGGCCTGTATCATGTTAACAACATCTAAAACTGCATTTTTTGCTAATTCAGGGGTCATAACTCTGGAGTTACAGGTCCGATCTTGCACATTATCAAACTCGTCCGAGATCTTATGGTCATATACAATCTGTGCAAGTTTGGTTAAGATTGCTCAAGAAATGAGGCCTCTATCGTGTGAAGATGTACAGGGCCACAACTCTGTTATTACTGGTCCGAACTACTCGTCCGAGCTTTCATTGATATCAACAATCTGGCAAAGTTTGAAAAAGATCAGATGAAAAATGAAGGCCCTATCTTGTTAACGAGGCCAAATTATAGCATATTTAAAAAAATCAAGGGCCATAACTCCAGTGTAAATGGTCCGATCTGGCTGGTTTTCGAACTAATCCAAGATTTCATTGCTATTAACAATCTGTGCAAGTTGGTAAAGATCAAATAATAAATGAAGGTGCTAGACTGTTCATAAGGCAGAATAAAAAAAACATTCACAATAACAAGGGCCATAACTCTGCTGTTACTAATCCGATTTGGCTGGTTTTCAAACTTTTCCAAGCTTTCATTAATATTAACATTCTGTTTAATTTGGTAAAGATCAAATAATAAATGAAGGTGCTAGAATGTTCACAAGGCAGAAAAAATGGCATTTTTTAGACAAATCAAGGGCTATAACTCCGGCGTAAATGGTCTGATCTGGCTGATTTTCGAATTCGTCCAAGATTTTAAGCTATTAGCAATCTGTGCAAGTTTGGTAAAGATCAAATAATAAATGAAGGTGCTAGAGTGTTCATAAGGCGGAATATTGCTTTTTTCAGAATAATAGCAAGGTCCAATTTAATTGAAATTGAATTGAAACAGTACTGTTTTTATTCATATGTACAACGTTTGGTTAGATTAGTGAGGTGTGAAATAAAGAGGTTATATCACAGTGTTGAGTACAATACTGAATTCAATTGGACTCGTACCCAGCAGACAGAATCAGACAGGACTCGGACATTTTGTTTTGTTTTATTCAGTAAAGTGCACATAACCCTACACATTGGGCATTTTCCTCCGTCGCAAATGGTTTTTTAGATTCATATAGACTTTCTTTGATTATAGCCCTCCCAAAGTACTGGAAATACTAAAGCTCTTGAGCTGATATGGCTAGTTATATGAAAATACCCATTTATTATTCTCTCTATATATATATACATTTCAAAGTAAAGTGGGTTCATAATAGGTGTACCACCAGTGACCTTGCAACTGTCAGAGCCAAACAGCCGAAGAGGTTTAATCAGATTCTAGGGAACACAAAACTACACCATAAACTAGTGTTTACCCCTGAAAATGTGGGTTTAACCACTGAAATAGTCTAGGTGGCTTCATAGCTGAGATACAACAAGTGTCACAACCAACCCTATCGTTTGCTGTCTCGATAGTTGTTTTTAAAGTTTTATGAAGTCTCATAACATAAGGACATTCAAGGAACACTAGTTTGAATAACCTAGGTCCTAGAACTCCGCCCTGGCTAATCTCGGGGTTAATTTTTAAGTAACATAAGTTATGGCAATCCAGAATGGCCGCCATTGACAAGTCAACAACTACCATCCTGAACTACCATAACTTTCCTAAAATGGGTTTGGCGTGTCAGTAATGTACACGTCTTTTAGCTTTAAAGGGAGTACATCATGATTTTTCGAGAAATATCTTAAATTATAAAAATGTTCCAATTCATGATAAAACACTTATATCCATCAAAATATGATGTTGGAACCATATTGTTAAGGTTTAAACTTCGAATACACCATATAGCTAGGACGGAATCGGGCATAAAATGCTGAAATTAACCCTGGTGCGTAACCTAGGATAGCACGTATTGCTGTACATAATGAATTTCCTTGTAACTAAGGGGTCATTTTTAGGATCATTCATTATGTTTAGGTGCTTTAAAATAGAAAATATCATTATTTGTCAATTTTAAGTCGGACCCCTAGACCCCTTTGAAAAGCCTGATGTACTCCCTTTAAGGACATCTCAAAACTCAACACATATATTGGACTTTTAGGGAACACCAAAACAGATAACATTTATTCATATTGAGAAAACATCATTATGATTAGTAAGTTTCAATATATAATGCATGACGACACGTATAATCAGATCCATGGACATTAGCTATAAATCATAAGGTCGTTACAAAAGCTATAAGCAACTATGTTTTAGATTAATTTAAGGCACAGTCGTTAGACCTATCCACTTTTAAGTAAGACATCCACAATATATAATAGATACAATTTTCTACCCAATCTGTTCATCAGCAAGCGAAAACTAGCAATAAACAAAAGTACATACATGTATATAAAACTATGATGTGATCCCGGCAGAAGTTTGCCTTGGTGGTCCACATCTATAAATCAGAGAATCATGTATTCGTCTAACTATTTTCCCCAAATAGGCAAATTTATGACAGCATGCCAATGATTATGACTTATCGTGAAATAACAACACAGCTTTTGCTAGTCTGCACTACCTCAATATAAAACTCAACACTCTCAATCTAGGTTGAAAATAGATACTATACATTTCGAAGTCCATGATGAAATAAAGAGGGTAACCTCAGAGGGTGACTGAACATATTTTATGGTAGAATTCCTAAGCCAAATACATTTGAATATCTCCTGCAGAAATATGACACTTATTTCATAAACGATATCAGTGCGATATGAATACGCAAGTCTTACAATTAATGCAGGGTCATGGCTTCAAAGTGCTGTAGATATATGGTGTCTGAAACACGTTACACATCACCGCATGCACCATTCTATGATACCCCATATATGCAATGTCATTTTAGGCTAAATACAGAACATTTCTTTAAATACCAGTATGCATTATTCTATAATTTAGTTTTATATAATACATGAATATTTTTATATCAAAATACCTATAAAATAGAAAGCATGCATCACGTTGGTTTCCTCGAAAGTACAGGCCGACAGGATACTTTAAAAGTGAAAAATACTACCAAATAAATTAAATACGACCAAAATAATAAACTATGTATTATAATAGAGATGTGGTCTCTCAATTGAAAGGGTTTTCGAAAGGTTTAGTGTTAAAAATATAGCAGATGGCAACGAATTTTGAAGAGAGAGATGTTATGCGTCCTTACCCTAGAAAATGGTCTCCGGAAGTGATGAAAATTACAAAGCAGTAAACTGTGTTAAAATAAATTAGTCTATCTGACTGGTTATGAGTGAAAGTATAAGAAACTACTCAAATCATCTCCCAACAAAAAACAAGAGGCCCAAGAGAGCCTGTGGACGCTCTACTGGCTCAAGATAAAGTTTATGCATAAGTTTATGTATCATGGTGATGATATACGCAACTAAGCTTGGTACTGATCATCCCTGAAAAGTTTCGTTGAAATCCAGCCAGAGGTTCAGGAGAACTAGTCTAGACAACGTTAGTGTATTAAAACCTTTAAGGGCTCATAACTCTGCCAAAATTCATTCAACCAGAACATGGCAATGACATGTGCAACTAGGCTTAGTACTGATCATCCCCGCCAAGATTCGCTGAAATCTGGCAGAGTTCAGAAGAGACTAATCTGGACAAAGTGTGTGTATTAAAACATTTAAAGGGCCATAACTCTGCCAAAAATCATTCAACCCAAATATTGCGATGATATGCACAACTAGGCTTGATACTGATCATCCTTGTCAAGTTTCGTCTATATCCAGCCAGGGGTTAAGGATTGTGTATCAAAATCCTTTAAAGGGCCATAACTCTGCCAAATATCTGTAAACCGGAACGATGACATGCACAACTAGGCTTGGTGCTGATCATCCCTGCAAAGTTTCATTGAAATCTGGCGAGGTGTTCAGGAGAAGTAGATCAGACAAAAGTTTTTGTATTAAAACCTTTAAAGGGCCATAATTCTGCCAAAAATCATTCAGCCGGAACACGGCAATGATTTGCACAACTAGACATGGAATTCATCATCCCTAAAAAGTTTCGTTTAATCCAGCCAGGGGTTCAGGAGAACTAGACAGAACAAAGTTTGTGTATTACAACCTTTAAAGGACCATAACTCCGCCAAAATTCATTCAAACAGAAAACGGCGATGGTTTGCACAACTAGACATGGAATTGATCATCCCTAAAAAGTTTTGTTTAATCCGGCCAGGGGTTCAGAACTAGTCCACAAAGTTTGTATTAAATTCTTTAAAAGGCTCCGCCAAAATCATTCAACTGGAACACGCGACTATGTACAACTAGGCTTGGTACTGATCATCCCTGTAAAGTTTCAATGAAATCCGGCCAAATGTATGCCCATTCGTCTTAATTCGGCCAAGATAAAGCATATTTCAGAAAATCAAGGGCCATAACTCCGATGTAAATGGTCCAATCTGGAGGGTTTTCTAAATTATCCAAGCTTTCATTGATATTATCAATCTGGTCAACTTTTGTAAAGATGGGACGAAAGATGAAGGCCCTATCATCGTAACGAGGCAAAATATAGGATTTTTAACTAAATCAAGGGCCATAACTCTGCTGTTACTGGTCCGATCTGGCTGATTTTCGAACTTGTCCGAGCTTTCATTGATATAAACAATCTGGTAAAGTTTCGTAAAGATCAGATGAAAGATAAAGGCCCTATCGTCTTAACGAGGCAAGATATAGCATTTTTAACTAAATCAAGGGCCATAACTCCGCCGTTACTGGTCCAATCTGGCTGGTTTTCGAACTTGTCCGAGCTTAAATTGATATTAACAATCTGGTAAAGTTTCGTAAAAGATCGTATGAAAAATGAAGGCCCTACCATCTTAACGAGGCAAAATATAGCATTTTTAACTAAATCAAAGGCCATAACTCCGCTGTTTCTGGTCCGATCTGGCTAGTTTTTGAACTTGTCTGAGCTTACATTGATATAAACAATCTGGTAAAGTTTCGTAACGATCGGATGAAAGATGAAGGCCTATCGTCTTAACGAGGCAAAATATAGCATTTTTAACTATATCAAGGGCCATAACACCGCTGTTGCTGGTCCGATCCGGCTGGTTTTCGAACTTGTCCGAGCTTTCATTGATATAAAGAGTTAGACACTGGCAAAGTTTCGTAAAGATCCGATTAATATTGAAGGCTCTAGATGTGTTCACAAGGCAGAAAATAGCATTTTTCAGAAATACAAGGGCCATAACTCCTGTGCTACTAATCCGATTTGGCTGGTTTTCGAACTTCTCCGAGCTTTCATTAATATTAACAATCTGTGCAAGGTTGGTAAAGATCAAATAATAAATGAAGGTGCTAGAGTGTTCACACGGTTTAATATGGCATTTTTCAGCAAAACAAGGGCCATAACTCCGGTGAAATTGATCCGATCTCGCTGATTTTCGAATTTGTCCAAGCTTTTATTGATGTAAAGACACTGGCAAAGTTTCATAAAGATCTGATTAATAATGAAGGCCCTAGAGTGTTCACAAGGCAAAAGTTAACGGACGACGGACGGACGGACGCCGCACCACGGCATAAGCTCTGCTGATCTTTGATAAGTAGAGCTAATTATACACAACAACAGCGATTATCATTTGGTTTCCGAGTTTAATTTCTTTTACTACAGAAACGTAAACACATAATTTGTTACAAAATGCAATCGAGTTTATTGATAATATTTTAATACAATCATTGAAAGATAACTATATTATTTATTATGCATAGTTAACAAACAAGTTTCATATACAAAGTAAGCAAAGAATAAATAATAACATAATTATGAAATTATTGTAAAAAAAATACCATTTTTTCACCAACCTTGCAATTTTGGAGCACGTCTCCAGAAACACAAATTGTGTGTGTGTGGCCATAAAACTATTAAATAGAAAATTAAAGATGGTTGAAAAGTTAAGGAAGATGCTCTTTTGCATCATTTCAGCACATTTTAGGCTATATAAGATGGGTTGTTTTTTTGTAGTGGATGCAGACCACCCACTTTTTCCCGGGTAGAATCAGTGAGTACTGTACAGTATACCTGCCACCATCCATAAGAATCAACACTTTCTCACAAGTTGAGCTCCCAGTGGGATTCGAATCTACAGCGGTGGGAGGTGAGAATCTACAGTAGTGGGAGGTGAGAATCTAGTGATGGGATGGGAGAATCTACAGCGGTGGGAGGTGAGAATCTACAGTGGTGGAAGGTGAGAATCTACAGTGGTGGGAGGTGAGAATCTACAGTGGTGGGAGGGAAGAATCTACAGCGGTGGGAGATGAATATCTACAGTGGTGGGAGGTGAGAAGGTTTTAATTGCAGAGTCTTTACCATCCCAGCTACAGGAGCATGTATTACAGAAGAAAAACAAGAAATGTCACAGTAAGTGACAAATGCCCCCGAAGTGACCTGTAATATGAAAAAAACCAGATATATTTAAAAATAGTTTAAAAAAATTAATCAAATAAAACAAAAAATAAAAATCAAAAAAAAAAAAAAAAAAAAAGTTTTCTCGACACGACGTCTTGTTGTGATGAGCAATTGTGCGAAGTTATTTGAAAATCCGTCCATTATTGTCAGAGTTATGAAGCAGACACGACTGTACAGACGAACGGATTTTGACCTTTGATCGCTAACTGTGACCTTCACCTTGGAGCCATGGTCCTGGATTTTGTGCGCGACATGTCGTCTTGTTGTGTTGAGCAATTGTGCAAAGTTATTTGAAAATCCGTCCATTATTGTCAGAGTTATGAAACGGACACGAGTGTACAGACGAACGGATTTTGACCTTTGACCTCTAAGTGTGACCTTGACTTTGGAGCCACGGACCTGGTTTTTGTGCGCGACACGTTGTCTTGTGGTGAGCAATTGTGCGAAGTTATTTGAAAATCCATCCATTATTGTCAGAGTTATGAAGCGGACACGATTGTACACGCGAACTGTCCGACAGTGCGACTACTATATGCCACTCTTCGGGGGGCATAAAAAGGTTGTCAAACAGGCCATTCTTATGCTATAGACAACATTTTATTTTTTGTTTAATCAATGAAGTGATTAAACTTTCACACTAAATCTTTGGTTATAGAGCAGAATGATTTCTATTTTTCTGTTGTCTTTTTTCCATGTCAATTGCAGCGACTCTAGATGTAATGGGCTATTATTTCAAGAGTTTTTCTTTTATAACTCTAAGCGGAATCAAGCAACATTCTCTATCAGGGCAATAACTGATGAACTAATGATCTGATGATGCTGATATTCGAACAGAATCAGCTTTTTATTATAAAACTGCCATGTGTAAAATTGGGTTTTGATAAAATTTGGGCCCCATACACGAAATCTTCTTAAGATACTGAACAGAAATTCAACTTATCACTTTATTCTATCAGTCAAAGTAGAGGTCATTAAATCAGGAAGTACTGATAATAAAGATGGGATGGGTCTATTTACCCGGAAACTGTTGTACTACTCAAGCAAGAGAGGATATTGCCGTGGCAAAACCACATCACAATCAATCAAGCGCTCGATTCAATGAGAATATTATATCAGTGCCTAACGTTACCACAGACCTAATAGGAAGTATTGAATCATGACGGACTCCTGATTTAATAACCTGGTAATGTTGAAAATCAAACTTTATCTGCATTTTATTATAATGTCGTGTGTAAAACTTAGGTTTGATAAAGTGTTCATTACCGAACGGACATGCAACATTTCCGATTTTCTCTCAGTCAAAGAATAACCCGACGACAGTTGGTAATATTAAAACTGACCTGCATTTTGTTATTTTTTCTGGAGTGTGTCAAATGTTGGTGCAATTGTAAGTTATTGAGCAGAAACACCTCAACTTTTAACTGTTTTCTATCAGTTAAGGGCAATAATTCCTGAGGTAATGACCTGATGACATTTTAAAACAACTAATCATTGGCATAAAAGTGAAACAAATGTTCCGCCATTTTTCTTTAAAAAAGCGAGCCTTTAAAAATACATACTTAATAAAGGATACATTCTGTACGTGTCGTAATACAGTTTGAAGGAGGACCACTATAAACAGTCACACAATAACACTGGAATTATAATAAAGGTACTTATCAACATAAAATACAGGTACATGTGGTGTTACCCTGCTTAATAGCAACATCTGATATGCAGCTTCTTTACACTTCTCTTAACATTGAACATGTTCAAAATGATAGCCAATACATCCCTCAACAGTGCCTTATCTTGAATACATACACATTATTGTTTTATAACCATGCCACAAATCTTTCAAGATGGACATCTTAATTGGTGCATCTTGAAAGATATGTTGCAACATATAAATATCCCTATCTGCAACATTAAAATATCCCTATCTGCAACATTGAAATATCCCATAGAAATATCCCTATCTGCAACACTAAAATATCCCATAGAAATATCCCTATCTGCAACATGAAAATATCCCATAGAAATATCCAAACTTGTAACATAGGACTATCCATTCTGATCACAAGGAATGTCAATTAAATACGATATATTTTAAATCAAATTACAACATCTTCAATTTACACATCAGTCGACATTCTATCCAAGGCCTGCTTTTAACTGACATGTCCAGCAGGTCTTATCACAGGGATAAGGTTATATTGCGAGTATGTGACTAGTGATCAGTTATATGATCCATGATTGACTATCGATTGATCAGTCGTATGATCCATGATTGACTACCAATTGATCATTCGTTTCATCCATGACTGACTACCGACTGATGAGTGACTACCGATTGATCCGGCGTATGATCCATGATGGACTACCGATTGATCAGTCGTATGACCAATGACTGACTATCGATTGATCAGTCATTTGATTTATGATTGACTACCGATTGATCAGTTTTATGATCCATGACTGACTTCCGATTGATCAGTTGTATGATCAATGACTAACTACTGATTGATCAGTCGTATGCTCCACGACTAACTTCCGACTGATCAGTCGCATTATCATTGATTGACTACCAATTGAAGTCATATGATCCACGATTTGACTATCGATTGATCAGTCGTATGATCAATGACTGACTACCGATTGATCAGTGATATGATCAGTGACGACTACCGACTGATCAGTCGTATGATCAATGACTGACTACCGATTGATCAGTCGCATGATCCATGACTGACTACCGATTGATCAGTCGTATTATCAATGACTGACTACCGATTGTTCAGTCGTATGATCAATGACTGACTACTGATTGATCAGTCGTATGATCAATGACTGACTACCGATTGTTCAGTCGTATGATCAATGACTGACTACTGATTGATCAGTCGTATGATCAATGACTGACTTCCGATCAATCAGTCGTATGATCCATGCCTGACTTCTGAATGATCAGTCATATGATCTACAAATGACTACCAATTGATCAGTTGTATGATCCATGATTAACTACCGTCTGATGATTGACTACCAATTGATCAGTCGTATGATTAATGACTGACTACCGATTGATCAGTTGTATGCTCAATGACTGACTACCGATTGATCAGTTGTATGCTCAATGACTGACTACCGATTGATCAGTCGTATGATCCATGACTGACTACCGATTGATCAGTCGTATGATCAATGACTGACTACCGATTGATCAGTCGTATGATCCACGAACGACTACCAAGTGATCCATGATTAACTCCCGATTGATCAGTCGTATTTTCCTTGATTGACTACCGATTGAACAGTCATGCGATCCACGATTTCGATTGATCAGTTGTACGATCCATGACTGACTACCGACTGATCAGTCATATGATCCGTGATTGTCTACCAGTGGATCAGTCTATATGCTGGTGCTCCTGCCACAGAATGCACACTTTATTTATCCATTGTTGACCTTTGGTGGACTTGACAAACATGCACATGCTACAGAATATCACGAAGATCCAGGAGATGAGGAGAAGAAAGTCCGGGTCATCCGTGGGAACACTCGGCACGGGACCGAAATGGTCAGCTTCTGTCACGTTGACTGTCACATTAGGCTCCAAACCTGCACAAAATAAGACAGTGTAAGAGTTAATAATTATTAATAGAATAACAAATAACCAATCATAGTCACTTACTTCAACACAATTAAAGGCTATTAGTATTACTCGTAATAGTTTGTTTCTATTTTGTACAATGTTGTCTTCAACCTTCCAACAAAATTTGGTGAAAACCCTATACCCAGTTACTGCATAAACAAACTGAAATTCACTAGTTTTGACATAATCAATTGAATTGAGTTTAATTGAAGACTTTAAGAGGGTAGCCCAGTTAGTAAAAAATATTAATCATCCCAGAGGCCCTCTGAAGGGTACTAACTCTGTAATTTTATGATCATTTGGCATCTTTAAGGTTAGGAACATGTATTCTTATCGTCTAGTGAAATGTCTGATAGCACGGACTTAAAATTATATAACAAGACTTGAAAAAGCTGAAAGCTAAGTTAATGCAATCAAGGGCATTTACTCTGGAACTAATATGCTGGTGTTCCTCAATGTTTAATTCTTTAAACTGCATAAAACAATCAGAAATTACCTGACATAATCAAGGGCCACAACTCTGTAAGTTACTAATGTATGGGTCTAAAATGTCATCTCACATCTTTATGAAACAAACATAATTTTTCCAACTTAAATTACTCATAAATAATGTTTAAAACAATATTGATTCATCAAGCAATAAAACGTTAACTGTTTTAAAATATACATACAGTGAAAATCCTAGCACCGGCACAAATAACCTCAAACAACAAAAGATTTCGTTAATATGACAAAAGTTTCTATAAATGTTTTGTTTTGTTTACAACGGACATACATGTAAGTCAAGTGCAGCAGCATGTTACTAAAAATAGATTTTGATGTCTATTATAGCTTGGGGTTTATTTACATTTTACATTTCTATATGTTTCTTCTTTTTTTAAATTCCAAACCCTGTATTGGGGACATATGAAGCCTAAAACAGAGATAAGGCTTAGGTTTATGGTTGTAAATCATTGACCAACACTTTGATCTTTAACATGCACGGGGTATGGCTCTCCCTGCAACGAGAATGACGGGGTTACATCCACATTAAAAGATGGAATACTTTCAAAGTACCTTGCCCTAATAAGATACATGTACTTTGGGAGAGCGTTTTTGAGTGTGTTTTTAGAAATCTGAGATGTGACCCCACGGGGAATCAAACCCGGGACCTTGGACAACTTGCAAATACATGTATGCTAACCACTTGGCCATCGCAAGTCTATGTTAATAAACATGTGTAGATAGTATGCGATGTTTATAGATGTCTTAACGCTTTCACAATATCCGTTTTTTTCTCATTTTGAGTTTAATTACAGTATGAGCTACCAACTCAAACACCATTCCACAGATATTCAAGTTTGACGTAATAGTAGAGCGTTCGCATCGCACACGGGTGGTCGTGTGTTCGAACTCAGGCCGGGTTGTGCTAAAGACTCAAAGTTCATAAAAAGGGTACTAGTAGCCCAATTCATATTTCTTCACTACTAGCTCCATGACAGTATTGTGACTTCTCGCTTCACTTCTCACTTCACTTCTTCATGACTTCAGACTTCATGGCATCTAATTCAAGAAATCGAAGATCTGAGTTGGGGCGGTCCACACCCACACACAACAACCCTCCACTGGATCCATTCAACATGAACCTTGGGAAAGTGTTAGCATTTACATTTCGTAAAAAGTATTTACAGAAACAAACATTTATAGAAACAAACACACCGGGTTGCGGAAATCAACAAGACGGTTCTAACAACAGCCTTCCGTTTCCTTTATTTTTGTAAACGTTATAAATAACTCGGCAAATGCTGCAAAACCCAATTTGTGCTGGTGCTAGGATTTTCACTGTATATGAACAAAGTGATAAAATCAATTTAAAGAATACATGACGTACCTGTAGTATTTTTGACAAATGATACAAAATTTTCAAAGGTTCGTTCTGTCTGGTTAAACTTGACAGCTGCTCTGGATTGATGGAACACCAGTATATTTGGTACAGAAACAGTGCCAAATCGAGCCAATAAACTGCAAACACAAACACAGGAAATTGCATGAATAAATGTCATTTACAAATTCAAACAGAAGAAATTACTAATATAGCAATAATAACTAATTTGTTAGAAACAACATGCAATACCGTAAGACACAACTAATGCTTAAATAGTTATTATTCAATTTATAGTTCTGAAACTATTATGTTTTTGTTTTTTTTTGTTTTTTTTATTTTTTTGTTTTTTTTGTATATAATATGTATTGCAAATAAATATTAAGTTATTTTATATAGTATACTCACTTGCTAAACTGAGCAGTATCAACAGCTACAAAGTCTAACTGAGGATATGCTCTTGCCAAAGCATTGTAATTGGGCGCAGTCTCGGCACAAAAATGACACCACGGTGCATAAAACATCACTAACAAACAATCAGTAACATTTTCTGTCTCATTTTTATCGAAACTTAGAAACTGTAAAAGTCTTGCACTTGTAATAAGTTTAACTGTGGCATTCGAATTATCTGTTACATTTCTACCTACACACTGGAATTTTACTTTTTTGCCAGAATCGGTGGTATTAACGGAATCGGTTTCTGTCAAGTTTAAGAAGTCTGGTTCAGTTATATTGAGTGCAGAGAAATCAAGTGTTTCATTCGAATTAACATCAGAATTATTTGACTCGGAGAGATTTGACTTCTCAGATGCTTTTGAATAAATACCATCTTTGAATTCTTCAAGAAATGGGTCTATAAAATACTTTATCCACTGGAAAATTGAGGAATTATTTCCTGATTCAGTTTCGTTGTTTGCCACAATTGATTCTATTTCTTGTGCAAGAACATTTGATTCACTTTTATCAGAATCATATACTTCATCTGGTGTAACAATCTGGTGTGTGTCTGTTTGAATTTGCTCAGATTTCTCTACATCTCTAACTAGTGTTTCTTGCATTTCTGTGTTTTCTGCATTATCTATTGATTTTGACTGGTTTTGGGCATATTTTTCAGCATATTTATTATCTTCTGTTGTTTCTGATATTATAATTGGCTCAGCATTTTCTTTTTCTTTAAGAATTTGTTTATCTTCTACTGGAGGATCACTGTTTGTTTTCATTTCTTGCTGAATTGGATCAACAATATGTTCAGTATCTTGATTATTAAGATTTGTTTCATCTTTCACTTCTTTCTGATCTGTATTACTACTTCCCAATTCAGAAGAGGACAAAATTGTGTCTTTTATTTGACTTTCTTCTTGGTTGGGATACTGGTGTTCATGGTCCTGCTGTTCTGCTGGGTCAATCTGATTTATGGAACCTGTCTCAGAATCACTTGCTTCACCTAAACATCCAGCAGCAGTTATCAGCAACACTAGTAAACAGGTTCCTGAAGAAAATAAATTATGCTAGATACATGTATGAAGACTTACCACTATTGCTCACTGTTTAAACCAAGGGTCAAAGATCTTATTCTATATAGAATATACACTGTACTGTAAGAAAATGGCTGGATTTAATCACCTCACTAGCTTGCTTTGTCAAACAAGACAATCTGAAATTGTGTCAGTTGTGTTCATGAGTTTAGTGCCGGTAAGTTTTCAAATACAGAGTCTCCAGATCAAAACAGAAGAAAATGAAACGGAAAATATACAAGAGTACCGGTAACGAAAAACAAGAGGTCAATGACTTTGAAGCTCTACTGATAGGTTTTTGATAGCTAGATCAGCATTCCTGTGAAGTTTTATGAAAATCCGACAAGTAAATTCAGAGTAGTCGCCACAAGTTTTCATTAAATAACTCTATGTAAACGAAGATGGCCGTTGTTTAACGTCAAATCAAAATAATTTTTGACAAGGATCAACATCATGTCATACTGATCATTTTAGAAAAAGTCCCATACCAATATCACTTATAGTTTTCAAGAAGTAGTCACTACATTTGTATTTTGAAAATCTATTTTTAGCCATGGTGGCCATCTTGAATTTCCGGCCGACCTGAAATTTTGCTAGGTTCAATTAAGACATCAAGAGCAACATTCCTGTGAAGTTTCATGAAAATCCGTCAAGTAGTTACAGAGGAGTAGTCGCTACAAGTTTTCACTAGATAACTCTCTGTAAACAAAGATGGCCGTTGACAGCCATCAACATTCCTGTGAAGTTTCATGAAAATCCATCAAGTAGTTTCATAGGGGTAGTCGCAACAAGTTTTCATTATATAACTATGTAAACAAAGATGGCCGCTGGCGGCCATGTTTAATGTCAAATCAAAATAATTTTTGACAAGGATCAACATCATGTCATACTGATCATTTAAGAAAATATCCCATATCAATATCACTTAGTTTTCAAGAAGTAGTCGCTACAAACTTGAATTTTGAAAATCTATTTTTAGCCATGGTGCCGTGGCCATCTTGAATTTCCAGACGGCCTGAAATTTTGCTAGGATCAATTAGACATCAAGAGCAACATTCCTGTAAAGTTTTATGAAAATCCGCCAAGTAGTTTCAGAGGAGTAGTCGCTACAAGTTTTTACTATATAATTCTTTGTAAACAAAGATGGCAGCCATGTTTAACTTCGAATCAAAACAATTTTTGACAAGGACCAACATCATGTCATGCTGATCATTTTAGAAAAAGTCCCATATCAATATCACTTATAGTTTTCAAGAAGTAGTCGCAACAAACTTGTATTTTGAAAATGAAAATCTATTTTTAGCTGTGGCGGCCATCTTGAATTTCCGGCAGACCTGAAATTTTGCTAGGATCAATAAAACATTAAGAGCAACATTCCTGTAAAGTTTCATGAAAATCCGCCAAGTAGTTTCAGAGGAGTAGTCGCTACAAGTTTTTACTACATAATTCTATGTAAACAAAGATGGCCGCTGGCAGCCATGTTTAACGTCGAATCAAAACGATTTTCGACAAGGACCAACATCATGTCATGCTGATTATTTTAGAAAAAGTCCCATATCAATATCACTTAGAGTTTTCAAGAAGTAGTCGCTACAAACTTGTATTTTAAAAATCTATCTTTAGCTTTGGCGGCCATCTTGGATTTCACATCAACATGAATTTTTGCTAGGATCGACTAGACTTCATGGGCAACATTTCTGTAAAGTTTCATAATATCCATCCAGTAGTTTCAGAGGAGTTGTCGCTACAAATAAAAGTTTACGGACAGACAGACGGACGACGGCCGCCACACCACGGCATAAGCTCTGCTGATCTCTGATCAGTCGAGCTAACAAACAAACAGGAAATGTGTCCACTGAAAAGAATTAGTGAAAAAATGTAAAATTGAATAAAAAAAAATGACTGTAACGCCTATAATACAAGGTTGATTTTGACAATGAATCAATATGCACATCCTGACATCATAGGTAAGCATCCTGTAAAGTTTCGAAACAATTGGCTGAAAACTGTGGGAGGAGAAAGACAAACAAACTTGTCCCGAAGGACACACTCGTATGGACAGATATGGCTAAAGCTATATATGATGCCCCCTCACCATTCCGTGGTGGTGGGTTTTTTATACTGGCATAGTCTCATTTATTTGATGTCTTTGGATGCCTTTTTTTACATTTGGATGTTTATAGATGCACCCTAGACGTCTCATTGTGATTGATCAAAACTCGTGGACAATTTCAGAGTGAACACCCTAGTCATTTTAAAACTAATTTATTACATTTCTACTGGTGAAAGATTGGGATTTCTCAGTGAAAGAATATTCATAATCGCTAAATAAATAATAACTAACTCCGCACACAAAAATAACTAAGTTGAGTTATGACGTCAATAACGTGTTGGTGACATCGACATCATCAGCCCATTACGTTAAATAAAGCGAATAATTCTGGTTAAAATCAAACGAAAAATGAACTTGCAAAATTTTATCAACTTTTATTTTACCAAAACATGGCAGTGACCACGCGCGGCCGATTCACTAGAGTTACATTCCTCAGCACATGGTGCTGGCTGACTGGCTAAGACAGTCAGAAATTCATTGCTAGTCTTCTTTCTTTTTTTTTTTCGTTTGTTGACTTGGAAAAAAATCAGAAATTCGCTTCATTATTGATTCTGTATCCGCAAAAAGAATGCATTTTGACTAGAAGAGCGATAACGTCTAAAATGCGGGTCGGGTCTTACGGTACCGTACATTGTACGGAATGACTTATTTCCCTATTTTCGAACAGATATTGAAATGATTTCAATTTCATTACATGTAATTACTTCAAATAATACAATGTGTTTTTATTTTAAAAATGAATTTGTCTAACTAACAGTTCTTCGGTCAATTTTTAAGGAAGCCAAGTTACAGAACGGTTACGGTATGGCTCGTGTTTTATCCATAACCCTCCCTGGACTGATGTCACCACAAATCATTTTGACCGTTTATCTAACTCAGTCAGGAAAGCGTAGTTTTATCGAAATACACTAACAACCATTCTATTTATTTATAGAATTTTGGGAAAAGCCAATATGTTTCACGAAAATTAACAAAATGAATTGATCAATGGTAAGATTCATATTGCGCCCGCTCGGCCCAGACAAGTGCAGTCAGTGTGCCTTTGACTTCGATGTGATACTCCACAAAATCCTCTGTTGGACATAGCGTGAAGGTGCTGGGTGAAACTGTACATGCGCAAGGTCGTATGCTCCTCAAAAAACGTGAAATTAAAATATCCAACTTGTATTTACACTATACACTATATCAATATTACCGGTAACATTTCCACAGCCGGCTGTAGAGCAGCCTTAAACTGTCTACTGAGTCTAGCTGAAGCACTTGGACCGATAAACGATTCCAAGGAAAGACGACACGTGGGAAGAATGAATGTTGGTAAGCGTTAATCTTGCAATGGTATGGGATAAACTTCATGCTGTGGCGAACTGAAAGTGCTGGTAGGATAGATATTGGTACTGCTACCAGGCTATGCACGACTTTGTACATAAGTACTAAATCCGAGATTTGTCTACGTTGTTCCAGGGACGGCCAGTTCAACTGCTGTATCATTAATGTTACGCTACTAGAATTTTGTTAGTTAAAGGGCTTGTTAAGTACGAATCTGGCTGCATTACGTTGGATCTGTTCTATTTGTGCCACTTGTGTTTTCTGTTGCGGGTTCCATATTGTCGAACTGTACTCCAGTTTAGGTCTGACTAATGTTTGGTAGGCACGTTCTTTCACAGTTTTTGGGCAGTGTCTAAGATTGCGTTTTAAGAATCCTAGAGCACTGGAGGCCTTTGACGTGATGTTATCTATATGTAAATTGTATTTCAGTTTTTCATGGAGTTCAACTCCTAGGTATGGGTGATTTTTAACCACTTCTAAGTTCTAAGGATTTACCTTCCATTTTGGAATTGTTTCTTTTTGTAGTTATGTTCATGATTGCACATTTGTCAATATTAAACTGCATTTGCCAGGTGTTACTCCATTCCACTAGTATGTTCAGGTCCCTTTGAAGCAATAGGTGATCTTCATGAGATGTTATGGGAGTATAGACGACACAGTCATCCGCAAATAGACGTATTGAAAACGATATGTTGGTGGCAATGTCGTTTATAAACAGAAGAAAAAGTGTCGGTCCTAGCACTGTGCCCTGTGGGACGCCGGATGTGACGTGGGATAGGTTGGAAGTTTCGCCGTCTATTACCACCTGTTGGAGGCGTCCACTGAGAAAGTTACTCACCCACGACAAGGTATTATTACGAATGCCGTAGTATGACATTTTCTCCGCCAGTCTGCGATGTGGTACCTTGTCGAAAGCTTTCGCAAAATTGAGTATCGCCACATCCACTTGGAGACCCTGATTCATGTATCGGGAGATTTCGTCTGTAGAGAGAAGTAATTGTGATTCGCATGATCTTTTTGTGCGGAACCCGTGTTGGTTTTCGTGGAGTATGTTGTTACTGTCAAGATGATTCATGATCTGGGAGACTACTATATGCTCCAGCATTTTTGAGACTACTGCAGTTAGGCTGACAGGTCTATAATTTGATGGTTTTGTTCTATCGCCTTTCTTAAAAACTGGTACTATGTTGGCCTGTTTCCAGTCCTTTGGTATTTCATGAGTATCTAGAGATTGTTGGTATAGATTCTGTAGGATTGGTGTTATCTCTTTGGCAGTTTCTTTTAGAGCTATAATTGGCATCTTATCTGGGCCACTTGCTTTTTTCACATTTAAACGATTAATACAGTTTGTCACTCCCTGAGCAGTTACTTGAATGTTGGGCATTGTTGGATGTGGTGAACTTCCTTTATTTGGTATGTTACTAAGGTCTTCTTCTGTGAATACAGAGCAGAATTGATCATTAAGCATCTCGGCTTTATCTTTCGCACATTCGCCAATACGACCGGTGTTTTTTAGAGTACCAATACTCATAGTGTCCTGTTTTCTTGACTTTATGTATTTATAAAAGTTTTTTCCAGCTTTATCATTTTCTGGATCAATGATTTTACTGATGTAGTTGTAGTAGGATGTGTGTAGTTCGTTCCTAACAGTTTTTCTAAAATTATTGAATGTTTCTTTGTCTTCGTCACTTTGCGAGTCCCTAGCTGTGTTTTACAGTTTCTGTTTTTTGCGTATCATACGTTTTATCTTTTGGGTCATCCATGGAATGTCTGATTTGCCTTTTATCACTTTCTTTGGAATGTTTTTGTCCATGGTGGAGAATAATGCTTCTTTAAAATTAGTCCAATTTTCATCCACAGATTTAGAGTTAGGCGATTGGAGATAAATGTCACCAAAATCCGACATATCACTTCTTATAGAGTTCCAGTCTGCTTTTTTGTAATTGAAAACTGTTCTTGGAGCTTTTTTACTTATAACTGGTTTAATGTTGGTTACAACTGATAGAATGTCATGGTCACTCAATCCAATAGGCGGGCAAATAATATATCGTTGGATTAACGTTGGATGGCTTGTAAATAGTAAGTCCAGAATCCGACCTTGTCGTGTTGGTAATGTGTTGATCTGTTCAAGAGAGTAGTTTGAGCTTAGTTGTAGTAGCTTATCACACTGTACCTTGTCCCTTGCGCCAACCATAGAGCAACCTACTTCCCAGTCTATATCACCGAGGTTAAAGTCACCTCCTATAAATATTTTCATATTTTTGTAGGTTGGATTGTTTTGTATTGTTGATAATGATTTATCCAGTTCTTCGAGAGCGTCAGCTTTAGATTTGGGTTCCCTATAAAAAGCGCCGACAAGTATGGTCTCGTTGGCCGATGTCGAAACTTTGGCCCATTTAATCTCACAATTAGTGTCCAGGTCTAAACACTCCTCAGCGGGTAGATCAGGGTGTATCATAATCATAACACCTCCACCGCCTTTATTTACAAGTTCTTTCCTATCTTTCCTGAATATTTGGTATTTATGTTCTGCGGGTATGTTAGGTGGTAGTAATTCCGCATTGTGATATTCATTATCAGTATGTGTCTCCGACCCTATGATGATATCAGGTGCACAACTCGATATGATATTATAAAGTTCAGATCTTTTATTTCGGACACTTTGAAAGTTTATGACAAGAATTTTGAGGTTATTTTTGTCTATATGGGTGGCTGAGTTTGAAGAAAAAAATTCACGACTGGATGTGTCTGAGGCAAGGTGGGAGCCTCCAAGGAACGATGATGTTGGTTCACTTTCTATACTGCCCGCGTGCGATGAAGGGGTTTCAATCGTGATCTGCGAGATGTTAGATATTCGATCGTGTGTAATGTTACCACGCTTCGGTGTGGAAGAGTAGTACGAATTATTCGTAACATTAGGTGTTACGTTCCTATGGACCGTAGGGTAACTATCTGATTGGAGCGGGTGGAAGGAGTTTTCTGTAGCAAAACTCTCTATATCAATGCAGTGGCTTGAGGAGAGGTTTGGGATACCGCAATGTAAACAAATCCATGAGACATTTGAATGATATGTGTTTTAATTGACGTAAATAAAACATGGTACATATGATATTTTCCACTCGCCAAATTTTGCGAGTACATGAAAAAGTAACTCGCATTCTGCAAAACTAACTCGCAAATTGCGAGTATGCGAGCTTAAATTCGAACCCTGAACTTGTGTCGTGCAAGGCACAGAATATAAAACACATAAAACAATAGAGCTTGATTCTCACAGATATTGAAAGACTTTATGATTTACCGGGGTCGGGGAATTTAATTTATTTATATCAAGGGAGCAAGGGAAGTAACTTTCAAACTATAAATTAATTGACGACGTCGACAATTGTCAAATAAAAAAAGTATATCAGAAAAAATTAAGGTATCTGAATCTAAGTATTCCATGAGTCATTGACGATGCGGACTTTATTTATAAATTCTAGCAATGTGGATAGAAAGACATGAAGTAGAGTGTTTAAAAACTCACCTAATTTTGAAAATACTATGCATCCTCGATACTTTGCGAACTTGTTCTCCATCTTGAAACCTTAACAAACCGTACGATATAACCAGACGTTTGATTGGTTAATAAAGACGGCACGGATCTATTTACACGAATACCGTGTGCTTAACTTCGGCAGAAAGTTCGCTTGACTTCCGTCTCCCCGCGCTTGCAATCAGTACTGTTATTCATTCGATCTTCGGAGATCGCTGAGCCCGATATTTATATTTAGTGATCGGTGGTACATTTTCAATGTCTTTTGTTTTCTTACTTAATTTTCGATTCGGTCGTTCCACTACTCCGGCCGATAAAAGGCTCTGGGTATTGTTTAACCACTCATAGGATATCTTGTCTGCTTTTTAATTTAGTCTTTTGGCTGTTACTTGTGATACGCAGGCTTCGTAACCGCTGCTCCCAACTAAATTCCTTTTTGTTTATTTCGCTCTTCGGGGCATACAATTTTATTAAATCCTGGGACCATACGCCGCTGGATATATAGGGGATGAAATAAAGATACACATATTCTATATCCACCGCCATATGCTTGCTATCTTCGGGATAGTTAAAATTCTGTACTGTTGATTTTTATGAATATTGAGTTCTTCTTCTTCTTCTTCCAGGTAAAGAGCTGGGATCTTCATAGATCGTAATTAGCTCTGCGTGACTAGGCATGCTGATGGCGCACAGCTAGTCCAAAAACTATCTACAGTTAAAATTGGTAAAATTATTTACACTGCTGTCTTTGTCGTCATGAAGGAGCAGATCACACCAAGAGGAGTGATCTGAATTCTTCCAGTGAGGGCGAGGATACCACTGTAGACGGGAGTGTGTTCCAATCTCTCACCGTTCTTGGGAAGAATGAATTGTAGTAGACCTTGTCTGTTATTCTCTCCTGGAAGAATCGGTGCTGTCCTCTTGTACGGGTGTCACTGGTGTGCAAGTACTTCTCCAAGGGGATGTCAACTGTACCGTGCTGTATTCTGTATAGCATGGATAGTCGGTTATGTCTTCGTCTGGTCTCTAGCGATTCCCAGTTGAGGTATTTCAGCATATTAGTGACACATCCTGGGGATTTGCTGGAGTAGTCATTGAAGACATAGCGGGCGGCACGGCGTTGGACCTGCTCTAGTGCTTTGATAGTGGTCTGGTGGTATGGGTCCCAGACAGTGGAGGCGTATTCCAGTGTTGGTCTAACCATAGCGGTGTACGAGGCTGCTTTGACCGGAGGCGTGCATTCCTTTAAGTTCCTTCTCAGGAAGCCAATAGTTCGGTTGCCTTTACCAATTGTGTTCTGGATATGCCGGTCCCATGAGAGGTTGTTGCTGATGGTGACTCCCAAGTATTTGCTGGCCTCCTCTACGTCCAGTGTGTGGCCATGGAGTTGGTAGTTTGACTGTATGGCCTTCTTTTCGTTGTTGGGCATGATCCTCAGTACTGTGCATTTACTGGGGTTAAAACTCATCTGCCAAGTTTCTTCCCAGGTTTCTAAGGCGGTGAGGTCCCTTTGGAGTAGCTGGCTGTCGGTTGAGTTCTCAATGACTTTGTAAAGAAGGCTGTCGTCTGCAAATAATTTAGTCTGGGAGCATCTGATAGACTCTGGTAGGTCATTGATGAAGGTAAGAAACATCAGGGGTCCGAGCACTGTTCCCTGAGGGACTCCCGACATTACATCTGCTGTCTCCGACCTCGTACCATCTAAGACAACTTAGAGTTCTGCTCAACCTGGGGCTAGAGGGCGTGAGCGGTAGCTAGCATATTTCATTACCGCTCATGAACAGTCTCAAACAAACCGAGACTGCAATATTTCGTATGTGTCGTGCTCGACCGTTTCCAAAGGTCCATTATCGTACTCTTTTTTTACAGTTAGCACTAAACGCTCAACCTCCGCGCAGTGATATGGTCACGTGACGATAGCTGAGGCCATGTGATTACAAAATGGCGATACACTAGGTAATGCTTGGTACAGCAAACTCTTGCCGTAATCAACAGGCAAATTGGCAATAATTTAACATCATCACCTTCGAGAAGATGTTGAAAACATACAACCTGTTTTGGCTTGGGATCTCTTTATTAAAGTTACACTCAGCTTTTGTAATGTTCTCAACGGAATACATGTTTGTTTACAAGTAACATAGTAACCGGTGTGCATTCGCTAAAATTGTTGTTTTTTTATAAATAAATTATTTTTGTAACCAGATACCGTTTTTCACACTATTTTTCTATATTATGAACAAATTTAAGCCAGTTGAAATATTGACCTAAATATATTTAACCAAAAATTGAACTTACCAGGGTAGCTGGAGTTGTGTGGTGGCAATGGTTACGGGGAAGTAACGGTGGCAATGGTTACGGGGAAGTAACCACTGCGGGGAGTTTGCTAAACGCTATGTTCGATTATTGTTCTTTATGGGAACTGCCAAGACCAAAGCGGTTGTCTTTTGTAGAAATATTAAAAAGGTGGTTAATTTCTTCTATGATGGCAGTGTCCTCGGATTAGTCGAAGATTTCTCTTACTTTTCTTATAGTGGTAAATTTGCTAAAACCAAAAAAGGTTAGTTGATCAAGCTAGAAAGGCCATGTTTTCCTTTTTTAAAGAGATAAGAAAACGTTTCCTGCCAACTGATTTGCAGTTACACTTATTTAACTCTAGGGTTGTACCTATACTTATGTATGGTTAAGTGTGGGGTTTTGAAAATTGTATTATTGCTGATCAGTTTCAGTGGAAATTTTGTAAATTCAAATTAAATCTGAACCGTAGTACTCCCAACTGTATGTTATATGGTGAACTTGGTATCACGCCTGTTTCACTGCAAATTAAACTTAGAGTCCTTAATTATTTGTGTAGAATCATGCATTGTAATCATGAATAGATAAGTTCCATATTGTATAATACATCTTATTCATTGTATGTTAATCAGAATGTTAAATTGTAACCTTGGATTGATTATGTTCATAACACATTACATAATTTCGGTTTGCCAAATTATGGGTTGGATCTGGGATAGAGCCCTGGTTGAATCAAAATCCTCATTTATCATGTATGTTTAAAACGATCGTTAAATAGCCTAAATGATCAGTTTTTAGCTCTACTGGCCAACATAGCCTAAATGATCAGTTTTTAGCTCTACTGGCCAACGGCCAGCAGAGCTTATGGGATGGTGTGTTGTCTGTCGTCCGTCGTCCGTCTGTCGTCTGTCTGTCTGTCGTCTGTCGTCCGTTAACTTTTCTTCAAACGACTTCTCCTCAGAAACCGCTTGGCTAATTTTGACCAAACTTCACATGGATGATCCTAAGATGAATGCTTTTTAGATTTGTTAAAATTAGGTCAGCGCTACATCCAAGATGGCTGCCATTACCATATATGGTCGAAACCTTAAAAAATCTTCTTCTCCAGAACCGCTAGAAAGATTTCAACAGTTTTTCTTTTAAAATGATCGCCAACGCCTGGACTATCAAGTTTGTTCAAATAAAGTCCCCGGGGTCAAAAATGGCCATACCCCGGGGGTCCAAAGTTTGTATATTGAGGTTTTGCATGTTTTTCATATAGACATATAGGAAAAAACGTAAACAAATCTTCTTCTCTGAAACCACAATGCACAGAGCTCTCATGTATTACATGTAGCATCAGCTTATGGTCCTCTACTTAGTTTGTTCAAATGGTGACACTGGGGATCACAGTTTTACATAGACTTATATAGGATTTTTTTTTTAAAAATCTTCTTCTCGGAAACTACAACAGCCAGAGGTTTGATATTTTGCATTTACTATAAGCTTATGGTCCTTTACCAAGTTTGTTCAAATGGTGACCCTTGGGTCACTTTTGGCCCCGCCCCAAGGGTCACATTGTTTACACAGACATGTGTAGGGAAAAACTTAAAAAATCTTCTTCTCTGAAACTGCAAGAGCCAGAGGTTTAATATTTTGCATTTGCTATAAGCTTGTGGTCCTTTACCAAGTTGGTCAACTGGTGACCCAGGGGTCACATTTGGCCCCATCCCGGGGGTCACAGTTTTACATAGGCTTGTATTGGGAAAAACTGAAAAAAAATCTTCTTCTCTGGAACCACATGCCACAGAGCTCTCTTGTATTGCATGTAGCATCAGCTTATGGTCCTCTACTAAGTTTGTTCAAATGATGACCCTGGGGTCAAATTTGTCCCCGCCCCAAGGGTCACAGTTTTACATAGACTTATATAGGATGTTTTTTTTTAAAAATCTTCTTCTCGCAAACTACAAGAGTCAGAGGTTTGATATGTTACATTTATTATAAGCTTATGGTCCTTTACCAAGTTTGTTCAAATGGTGACCCTGGTGTCACATTTGGCCCCGCCCCAAGGGTCACATAGACATGTATAGGGAACAATTAAAAAAATCTTCTTCTCTGAAAGTGCAAGAGCCAGAGGTTTAATATTTTGCTGTTGCTATAAGCTTATGGTCCTTTACCCATTTTGTTCAAATGGGGACTCTGGGGTCCCATAGACATGTATAGGGATTTTTTTTTTTTTTTTAATATTTATTTTTTTAATATTTTTTTTTTTTTTTTTTTTTTTAATTTTTTTTTTATTTATGTTTTTAAATAACTTTTTTATTATTATTTTTTTTTTTTTTTTTTTTTTTTATTTTTTATTTTTTTTTTAGCTCTATGTTCGACCAGTCGGACCAGTAACAGAGGAATTCTTGATTTAGTCAAACATGCTATATTTTACCTCGTTAATACGGTAGGGCCTTCATTTTTTATCTGATCTTTACCAAACTTTACCAGATTCTTTAGTTATGGTCCTTGATTTAGTTAAAAAGCTGTTTTTTGCCCGAAACTTTAAAAAAAAAACGTAAATGGCAGTCACTCACTTCATTGATGTTATAAGAGCCATGTTAGCCAGTAGAGCGTCCACAGGCCCTCTTGGATCTCTTGTTTACGGTGTCCTATGATGGCCATCTTACCATCTCATCTTACCATCGACCTAGGTCGATGGTCGATGGTAAGATGCGATGGTCGATAGTAAGATGCGATGGGCGATGGTAAGATGCGATGGTCGATAGTAAGATTAGATGGTAAGATGCGATGGTCGATGGTAAGATGCGATGGATCATCAACCATCGCATCTTACCATCGATCATAAGATGCGATGGTCGATGATAAGATGCGATGGATCATCATGGTAAGATGCGATGGTTGATGATCCATCGCATCTTACCATCGACCAGCGCATCTTACCATCGACTTAGGACACACGTGCTATGGCCACTCTTGGTATCGAACTTGACCAAGTTTTCCATTCCCGAATATTGCACACAAGTGTGAGGAGTGCATACATTGGAGGAACACATAAAACATAATTATATAAAGGAAAGCGGACACATTTCACAATCAACTTTTTAAATGACACTTATTGATTATAACTATGCATAAAACATACAGCGCCTCACTTTTTGAGGTCAAGCATCCTTATATTTTTCTAGTTGTCCGATATTAAATTGATAAATATGTTAAGACGAGTGTTATCAGGGTGACTATACCACATGACCTATGACGTCATTATTGCTAATTCTTGAAGAAAAAAATTGTAAACATTCGCCCACATTGAAAGCTTCAGAGTGCGATAAGATTTTTTATTTCTTTACCATTTTTTACCAAAGAAAGCGTTCGAACGCAACAAATGTACGCTACCCTCGACCGATATTATTTTTTTTGTGAAAGTTGGTACTTTTGGCAAACACTTTGGAAAACTTCTGAAAATGCACCAGAACAAATTGCTAATCCACGAAGCGTACTTTAATTTTGCGCATATTATGAACAAAATCCATGCATATATCCCGTTTTTATCACGAAAACTTCCACAATATTATTTCACATCAGGTAAGCGAAAGGGTTTTGCGTCAAAGAATCAGTTCGAAAGAATTAATGCATTTTTAAATTATGCTTATCCGTAAAGTCGATTATTTTATGCTAAACCGTGAAGTCCTTTATGTTGTCAATTAGCTAAAACTTTATAAAAGCTAAGTTTTTATCGCTATTTTGTCCGTCGTCAGACTTCGTCCGTCGCTGTTGTCTTCCGTCGTCATCGTAAACATTTAAACAACATCTCTGAAACTACTGGGCGATATTGCATAAGACTTCACAGGAACGATTTTCTGAGTGGTTATCTCTCAATGTTATTCAAAATCTGACAATCAACCCAGATCTCGGGTTGTCATGCCAACAGAAGGAAAATATAGAAAGATGAGATATAGTCCTGCAGTTTTATATTCCAGAAAAGTCCATTATAAACCCTTACTAAACACAGGGCTTTATATATGACGGATATGACACGGCAGTACAAACGCTGTATTCAACTGAAAAACTTGTCACAAGTACAGGTAAGTTTATCGATTATACGCTGCATTTATCGATTTTTACTATGCTTATCGTGGCGGTATGCCAGAGGCCTCGATGTACGGCGCACCCATCTACATTGCAAACAGTCGTTACATATCCTTGTTTTACTGATTTTTTTATATATTTTACTTTGCCAGAAAGCTTTGTAATGGTGTAATTTTATTCCAAATAACGGTTAAATAAATAGGCAAAATCTCGAGTTGGAACGGAAATGTATCGCATTTTTGCTTTTCTTAAAGCGTTTACGCACCTCACCACGTGTTTATTGTTTTGGTCATCAAACATTTATTGTTTAATAAATATTTAAATAAGATGCATGGTTAGAAAGACAAATAAATAACCGTTCTAATGGTGTAATTTTATTCCAAATAACGGTTAAATAAATAGGTAAAATCTCGAGTTGGAAAGGAAATATATCGCTTTTTTTTCGTTTCTTAAAGCGTTTACGCACATCACCGTGTGTTTATTGTTTTGGTTACATGTATTGTTTAATGAATATTTACATAAGATGCATTGTTAGAAAGCCAAATAAATAACCATTCTATTGATTGATGTTATTTCGAGAAAAAAAATTCAATGGTTAAATGAACGAGGAGAATCTCGAGTCGGTAAATAAAAGCGTTGCCGCAATCATCAAGCGGTTATGTTTTTTTCAGTCCAGATAATGTTTGTGACGATAACAAAACATTTAAAAGATTTATTAATTCAGCAAAATTAAATTATCTTTTTTAACTTTTCTATAGATGTTTGTTAACAACAACTGGTAAAACCTCGACTGCACTGTGTGAACAATTAAGAATCGTGTCTACGATCTTTCCTGTCGTGCCCTTAATGGTTTATTCTCTTGTTGCTATGGCTTCTGCCAAGTCATTGAGTACTTTCATTGTGGCTTTCTGGGCTATTGTTGTTGTTTTTTTGTATTATATTTACACGAGCATATTTGTGTTTTACTTATATTGCCTATTGATGCTGCCTTGTTGGTTAGAGATTAGCTCATGGCGGGGATTTCTTTATTTACACTGTCCTGTTTTAATGGGATGACAGTAGGGTAAGTGTGAGGTTTGGTGCACCCTAGTATCGGTTTAACCACCTCCCCCCCCCCACCCCCCCCCCCAGTTCGGTAAGTGTGAGGTTTGGTGCACCCTAGAACCAGTTTAACCCCCCACCCCCACCCCCAGTGGCCTTTGTTGCCACTGACCGTTCAAAGACGGTAGCCCTATTGTCAACCCTTTTGTGTTTGTGATGTCGTTTGCATTTTTTATTACTTTTGCCTTCTCTTTTGTCTGTTTGCGTGTTTGTTTTTGTGTTTTGTGGTTGACTGTCGTCCTTGAATGCTGCTTTCCCTGTCCGATATTTTTATCTTTCATTAATGTATTCTATTGACATAACAAACACACATGTATCGGTAAAAAAAAAAGTAAGACCGGCATACGTAAGTAAGCAATAAGTAAGTAATCTTTTATTGAAGTGTCACATATCAAATACAGTTACATTTACAAATATTATACCACATTGTTATTTGATATCCTGCCATCATAGGCATATGAGACACTGTAAAACACAATAGTACATATTAAAACATAATACAAGTTACAAATGTATTGTGTTAAAATATATATTCAATATTTAAAAAGTATTATTTAGTATTCGTTGACATTAATTAAAATGAAGACTACAATTAAATGTCAAACTTTCATTTAAAAAACAAACAAAAACAAATGAAACATAACCTTTGTTTTAAACTTCATTCCTTATGTATAGATTTTATTTTATAACATAGTTATGCATATTTACAATGATAAAGAGCGCCGTTTAAATATTTTTAAAAGTGCAATAGCTAATGTGTGCTGTAATATATCAGTTCATTAAGAATATTAATTTTTCAGTTGACGAAAACAGAAAAAAAAGTTTTCAGCTTAATTTGCTCCATTAAAAAGTTCATATCTTATATCTGAATAAAACTCGCAGTCAATCAAAAAATGAGTTTCATCCTCGATTGTTGACTTATTACAATATTTACAAACTTGTTCAGGGACAGGTGTTTTCGGTCGAGTATATCTCCCTGTTTCAATTGCTAAGGGAAGATTACAACTTCTAAATTTTGCACGAATGCGTCGGTGGCCTCTGCTCATATTGCAATTTACATAATACTCTGTTTTATACACAAGTTTATAGAGTCTGTACGTTCTAAGTTTATTTCCATTCTGATTATTTCTTCCATCACTTTGTAATTGTTCATACCATGCACGTCTGTCTGTTTGGATTAAATGGTCACGTACTTTGCTCAGCCATTTCTTTATGTTGGGGTTCTCAATTAACATATGTTCTGATGTTCCTGTGTTCTCTATAAATCGGAGCATTATACGTTCCCAGGACTTGGATTTATTACACGACCAATTGTGAACTTGTCGTACTACTTTATTGCTTGGCATATTTCTTAATCTATTCCACAGTCGTACTGTTTCAGATTTTTGCTTGATCTGACAAGAGTCCCATCCCAGATCTCCCCTCGATGAAACGTTTGTACAATATTTGGTTACCCCTAAAGAATATCTTCCCGCCTTATTTAAGACTGTTTCAATTACTTTATATGTATTTTGTCCCCATATGCCAGATCCATAGAATAGTACCGGTTCAACAATAGACTCAATCAGTTTAGTATACACACAAAATGTCATTCCACCAGCACAAAGAAAGTTGGTATAAATAGCTGCCAGTGCTCTGCTTGCTGATTTTGCAACCTCTTTAACTGTCAAATTCATATCAAGATGTTCATTGAATCAGAAACCAAGGTACTTATAGCTATGTTCCATGTTTATATCTTTGTTATCACATTTGAAATTAAAACATGATTTATTTCTACGTTTTTGCCTGAAATGTAGTATCTTAGTTTTTGTTTCATTTACAGACATACGCCATTTTTTTTACACCATTCACTTATTTTGTCTAGCATTTTTTGCATATCTAATTCATTTTCCGCTAAAATAGCAACATCATCTGCGTAAAGCAATATGGCTACTGTAAGTTCATCAGACATAGTGACACCCAGATTTAGACTCTTTATTTCCTTGGCTAGATCATTTTATTTTATATGGGGCTGGCGTGGCGCAGTCGGTAGCGCGGCGGATTTGTAACCGGAGGCCCCGGGTTCAATCCTCCGTGGTGCCACTGAGTTCCGTCAGTGTGTTCTGGGGCAAGACACTTTACCTTAGCCTCGTCCGTCGGATGGGGACGTAAACCGGGCAGTCCCGTGTATCGGTCTATCTTCCGAGCACGTTGAAGAACCATAGGAATCTATTCGATAATAAGAGTAGGGCAGGTTCCCGGATTCCTATGTATCATTCCCCTCTCTCTGGTGCGGCTCTAAATAATCTATACTCTGTTGATGAGCCGTTAAACAACATTCAATTCAATTTATTTTATATAAACGGAGAATAGTGTTGGAGAGAGTAAACAGCCTTGCTTGACACCTTGTTTAACATCAAACCAATCTGATTCATAATCATTTACTCTTACAGTACATGAGACAACTACATACATCGATTGAACAGCTTTTAATATTTTACCATGTATACCTAATGTCATCATTTTGTACCATAGGCAGTCTCGTTGTATATTATCAAATGCTATTTTGGCATCAACAAAACATACGAATGTATCCTTGTTTGCTAATTTTCTATTATTTATAATTGTAAGATGTTAAAATCAAAGTCTTAATAACCCACTTCAAAACTACCATAAACACAATTTCAATATGTATGTTATTACATGTAATCATCAACACGTACTGTGTAAGTGAGAAAAAAGTTTACCCTTTCATAAAATATACATGTTGATCCGAGAGAATTTTTTTTTCAAAATGGCAAAGTTAATATGTTTTTGTTAAAATCAAAGTCATAATCCATTTAAAAACTACCCTAAACACAATTTCAATAGGTCTGTTATTACTTGCAAGCATCAACAGGTACGGTTTAATTGAGGAAAAAATAAATAAATTACCCTTTCATAAAATATACATGTTGATCCAAGAGAATTTTTTTTTCAAAATGGCCAAGTTAAAAAAATTATTATTTTGTTAAAATCAAAGTCATAATCCACTTAAAAACTACCCTAAACATAATTTCAATATGTCTGTTATTACATGCATGTGAGGGCTGGCGTGGCGCAGTCGGTAGCGCGGCGGATTTGTAACCGGAGGCCCCGGGTTCAATCCTTCGTGGTGCCACTGAGTTCCGTCGGTGTGTTCTTGGGCAAGACACGTTGCCTTAGCCTCGTCCGTCGGATGGGGACGTAAACCGGGCGGTCCCGTGTATCGGTCTATCCTCCGAGCACGTTAAAGAACCATAGGAATCTATTCGATAATAAGAGTAGGGCAGGTTCCCGGATTCCTATGTATCCTTCCCCTCTCTCTGGGGCGGCTCTAAATAACCTATACTGTGTTGATGAGCCGTTAAACAACATTCAATTCAATTCTGTTATTACATGCAATCGTCCAAAGGTACTGTGTAAGTGAGAAAAAAAGTTTACCCTTCCATAAAATATACATGCTAATCAGAGAGAATGAAAAAACACTTTCAAAATGGCCAAGCTAAAAAAAAAATATTTGTTGAAATCAAAGTCATAACCCACTTAAAAACTACACCAAACACAAATTGCATATGTTTTGTACGATAAACAAAGATCGACAAATATACAAAAAGCGTGAAAAAAGGAAACTGCACGAACGTCGGTCATATTTTTTTCATCGCAATGTCACACATCCTGGTTTGAGAACAAAACACAAAATGAAATCAATAAAATGTGATAAAAACGCGAACAAATCGTGAAAAAGATACTTACAATTACGTTTGCAGCAACTAACTTGGAAATGAGAGCATTTTATAATCATTGCAATTAGATTTTGTCAACAATTTTAGCTGGTTAAAAGACTAAATCAGCCGACTTTAAAACCGAGAAGAAAACAAACAAACACTAATAATGTGTTGTTCGAATTATCATTACCACGTTTGCCTGTCTTACTTTATTTTTACCGATACATGTGTGTCTGTTATGTCAATAGAATATTTCATTTAATCTTTGAAGAAATTGTTCGAAATAACATCAATCAATAGAATGTAAATTATGTAAATATTCATTAAACAATACATGTAACCAAAACAATAAACACACGGTGATGTGCGTAAACGCTTTAAGAAACGAAAACAATGCGATATATTTCCTTTCCAACTCGAGATTTTACCTATTTATTTAATTGTTATTTGGAATAAAATTACACCATTAGAAAGGTTATTTATTTGTCTTTCTAACCATGCATCTTATTTAAATATTTATTAAACAATAAATGTTTGATGACCAAAACAATAAACACGTGGTGATGTGCGTAAACGCTTTAAGAAAAGCAAAAATGCGATACATTTCCGTTCCAACTCGAGATTTTGCCTATTTATTTAACCGTTATTTGGAATAAATTACACCATTACAATGGTTATTTATTTGGCTTTCTGGCAAAGTAAAATATATAAAAAAAATCAGTAAAACAAGGATATATAATGTCAAATACCTCAACTTCACAATTTGCAAATTATTTTTAAGCTAAAACGTTAAATATTATAAAGTCGTTACATACAAACCAACTTAGTGAAAGTTGTAACTGTTATATCGGGACCCGTCAGGGGGACTGTTTATCGTCGTTTATATTGTCAATGTACGTAAATGATTTAGAAAGGCATAGATATTGATACATTAAAACTTATATTACTCCTATATGCAGATGATATTGTACTCTTGTCGAAAACTAAGGCCGGTTTACAAGAAGGGTTGACTATTTTAAAGGAATATTGTAACAGACGGAAACTCGTAGTTAATGTTAATAAAACAAAAGTAATGATTTTTAGGAAGAGGGGAAGACTAAGAAGAGATATGGTATTTATTTATGATGGTAAAGAACTGGAAATTACAAATCAATTTACGGTGGATCATTCTATAAAACATTTGAAATATTAGGCGTCAAGCTTTAAAGGCAATTTTCAAACTGAAGTCATACTTAATTATTAACGTTGGAGACCTTAAAATAAGCCATACGTTAAATTTATTCGACAAACTTATCCTTCCTATTCTAAACTACGGAGCAGAAATATGAGGTTTCGCAGGTGCCGAATCTCTAGAAAGGATACACTTGCAATTTTGTAAACATCTACTAGGGGTAAAACATTCTACACAAAATAACTTTGTATATGAGGAACTCGGTAGAACCTCACTAAAGGTCAACGACTCTCCCATACTATCCGTTTCTGGTTAAAAATAACGCGCACCGACAATAGAAAATATATTAAACAAACATATATGATGATCGACGATATCACTAAATACCCAAACAAACAAAAACAGCTGTATCCTTGACATGTTTAATAAAACAAACAAGAACTTTCTTAAATGAATTGTGACTCCACCTTTTCTGGTGATTTTTCAAGTGGAAAACTATGTTTGTATGTGAAAATTACATTGCTGCATTATCCATACATGAGTTGAAGTTGCAAAAAATCATTAATATGTGACATTTTAACATTGGTGGCAATGGAGAAAATAGTTGGTGGTTTCATACATAATTCGATTCATCCAGTACTATCTGTGAATAATTGGACATGAATGAAATGTATGACTGTAAAGCTGCGTGAACATCGAGACGGAATTTGAACGACTGGGGACGTTTTGACTAGGATACGTTTTGACGGAGATGTTTTGACTGGCGACTTGGAGATGTTTTGACTGGCATCCGTCCAAACACAGTTATACTATGATGTTATTAATTAAGTGATTTCATATTGGCCCAGTTATTGGTCTAAGGACTGCCATATTGGCCGAAGGCTAAAGGCCGCAGACCAATACGCCTGTCCGAGGACCAATAATTCGGACAACATGAAAACACATAATTAATGACAATTTTATTAATAAACTTCCACTACAGTAGAACTTTATTTTAATAAAATCATTTTGATATGATTTGCGTTTATTTATAATAGCGTTAATTTGATAAGCGAGCGTGATTGACGTTAACATGAATGACGTCACTTAAATCTCGTATTGGCGAGTTTCTTCATACTGGCCTTGTTTTTTCCATATTGGCCGACTTCGCTTCGTATTGGCCGAGTTTTTGTCGTATAATGTAAAAAGTTTCTAGTAAAACACGGCTAATACTGCTTAGTTAATTAATAAAACTTTGTTACGCCAACGAATCTGTACAGACACTATGGGATAATCATGGAAAGAAACGTGCCATCAAAATTCATCAAGAAATACAAGGTTCAACAGAAAAATGACAAAAAATAAATAAATAAAGCAGTGGACTGAAATTGTTCGTACTAAGATTCCCAGAAGGTAGATTCAGCTATTGATAAAGTCATTTATCCAGTAAACTTTGCAACATATGTTGTACATGTCGGCCTCTTTCAGCAATGGAATCCATCACCAGCTCATATGTTCCATCAACAATGACCAGCTCTAGACAGATTCACTATTGGATCAACGCGTCTGTCTTGGAAGAGCACTCGACGCAAAAGAAAGCCAACAGGAAAGCTATTAAACGCAAACAATGACTTGGATTTGGACTGGATGACATATAGGTGGCTACAGACTTCACGAGACACAAGCAAACAAGGCAAACAATACGTTTATGGCGGACATAGTTACCAGTGACTTTAAGAATAAGCCAAAACGTGTTTGGTCATTTGTCTAAAGTCAGCGGTAGGAATCCAACAATGCGACAGCACTCATCAACAAGGACGGCTTCCTAGATATAGTGAAGTACCAAGAAAAGTATGTATACAAATCGAGCAGGACATGTAGCTTTCACAGAACACAGTAAACCAAATCCAACAATGCGACAGCACTCATCAACAAGGACGGCTTCCTAGATATAGTGAAGTACCAAGAAAAGTATGTATACAAATCGAGCAGGACATGTAGCTTTCACAGAACACAGTAAACCAAAGCCACGTATTAAAACAAACAGACACTATAATGGTAATAAGAAGCTAGGTATGTGACATCACAAACATAAAAGAGTTGACAATAGGGATACCACTTTGGAACGGTCAGCGGAAACCATGTTCTTGGGTGCACCAAACCTCACTCCTACCAGCTATTGCCATACCAATAAAACGGGACAGTGTAAATGAAGAAATCCCCGCCTGGCTATATTTTCTAATAGACAAGGCAGCATTGATAGGCAATATAAGTAAACATATACACTAATTTCTAAAAAAAAAAGAAAAAGAAAAGAGGCTAGACAGCCTGAATTCAAGTACTTAATGACTTGACAGAAGCCAGCGCAACAAGAGAACGATCCATTAAGGTTACGACAAGACAAGATTTAAGACAAGCATCAAACGCTACCAATCATGGGGTCCACAATCTGCCCACAATCTGCCCGGTCATCGCACAATCAAAGCGGAAAGCATAGTAGCAAATGATTGGGTATTAGGCTCTTTTGTTAAACGTGTTAACAAGTTTAATAAAGCTTGTATGAAAGTGATTATGACCAAGAATCTTACGAAGTTTGTAAATCACTTCGCCGTATAAGTCAGGTTGTGACAGGCCTTATTGTATAAGAGTTCTTAAACAACTTTTATATTTTAAAAGTAGATCAGGGCTACGATAATACATTTATAATCGTTTATGTTTACGGAATCCCTGATGGAGTAGTTGTTGTCTTCAATACGAATACAAGCTCTAGAAAAAACAATAAGTTGAGAATCATCGACCCCATACGAATACAAGCTCTAGAACAAAACAATAATTTGAGAATCATAGACCCCATACGAAAATGTATAAAATTAAACGGCGAACAGGAAATCTATCTTTCATGGAACACTGTCAACCAAAAACACGCATTAAAACAAACAATTATAATTCTAATAGAAAAGCAAGACACAAACGGGCTGACAATAAGGCTACCGTCTTGGAACGGTCAGTGGCAACATGGCTGCTGGGAGTGTGGGGTGGGAGAGGGGTAAACCAGGCTCTAGGGTGCACCAAACCTCATTCTTTCTCTTTTGCCATATCAATAAAACGGGACAGCTAACAAACAATGCAACAGTAATAACACATACATAATCAAGTATATAAAAACAAAAGCCAAAAAACAAACACAATGCAAGTACTGAAATGACTTGGCAGAAACCAAATAGATAATAATAATTGACTGATCTTTCGTCATAAAGATAGCTCATGAAAGCTTACTGAGCTTATTTACAATGAGGTCCATGTGCATGTTATATATTCCATCCCAGACCTAATAACATAATTATAATTGTTATTAGGTTTGTGATTCCATACACTGTGATCGTGTATGTAGGGAATTGGTCAGTGCCTTTGACTATTAAGTTTATTAAACGAGACTAAGAAAACAAAGAATGGCGAGACTCTTGTCACTGTCGAGATCGAAACACTGTGTCGCGTTCTTTGAACACAGTGTAGATTTGACAAGATGGCGGACGAGCACCACGTTTGTAAAAGGTAGGTGTCGTTTAAATGTAGCAGTATTTCATGTATTAGGTACTTGATTACCATTCAAGCTGAACCAGTGTGCGCAATGATGTTTTAAGTCAACACGCCAGCTCTTCATTAATCGTTTTCTCTCGTTGAAAAATCTAAGCGAGGGACGGTCGCTATTTTTGCTTCTTTCTTTAATCATATCTCAAACCATCAATAAAGAAGACTATACAACTCTCGCCGTGCTTTTGTAATATTTAGATCCACATTAACTGCTGCATTTTCACTAACGGGGCTAGTTCTAGTTATACCGAGATGCACTGCAGACTCCACACTCTTCAGTTGCGTACTCCCCAAAGTTGAGTCGCGAGTCCCGGAATGCTTCTTCACTTTAATAGGTTTAATATTCAGTGCAACTGTTTTTGATGGTTGTAAAAGATATCGCTCTTCATTTGCGAAGTTATCAGCCATGTTGATAAGAATTTGGGCGTCTTCTTTAGACCTACTCATTATGCAAACATCATCGGCACAAGCACTACTATTGACTACAGTCGTTCCTATCTTGCCACCCAGTCCTGAGGATGTTAATTGGTTGAGAAGAGGATTAACATAAAGTTTATACAAATATTTAGATAAAATACCGCCTTGCCTAACTCCTTGTGAAATATTGTAAGATTCACTGGTTTGATTGCAGAATTTGACCACACTTTTGGAATTTTCATGCAGAGATTTGATTAAGGTCCAATGTCGATCATTAATGCCAGCATGATATACTCTTCTGAATAGATGTGAATGGGTAACAACATCAAACGCGGATTTAGCATCCAGCAGTAGTACGTGTGCTTCAACCTTCATGTCAAGACATTCACGATAAAACTCCTCTAGTATGTATGCAGCGTTTAAAGGTGAAGAGCCTGCAGTGAACCCCTTTGCATAGGATTTTGTACTTTAAATTTGTGACCTTGGGATCTGTTCTGTATAATAGTCTGTATTATTTTGCAGACTGTAGGAAGTACAGTAATCCCATCTGTGGGGTGTCCTTTATTTTTGAAGACTGGTGACAGTATTCCAACCTTTAGGCAGTCTGGAATAGTTAGGTTTTCAAAACTCCAATTAACTGCTTTCAGAATTTCTATTCGTAGCAACTCTGGACCATATAGATCATGCTCTATATTTATGCCGAAGACATCAGCTGCTTCCCCTTTATGAATGGTTTGTAAGGAGGTCATGAACTCATCAAAGATGACCTTATTAACCGCCTTCACATTTACAATCTGTGCTATTGCTTCAGTCTCTAACTCAACTTGGTCATGATAGCACTCATCAAATTGCGGATTTTCAGATTTTATAGCTAAAGTTTCAAAATGACGTTTGAACCCGTCTAATACATTCTCTGCGCCGGAGTAACATGTGTTATTCACATATAAATCGTCAATCACAGTACTAAGGCCTAAAAAAAACATGTGTGTTTCCGGTTTCCCGACCGACCCTACTTTATCACCGCCGACCCTAAATATTTTAAGCGGAAAAAAAAAAAAATAAAAAAAAATATTCAAATGATAATTTTTTATTCAAATGATAAAATGTTATTCAAATGATAATTTTATTAGCCAGAGTTGTTAAGCATCTAATCTGGATTGCAAAGGTTATCAAAAAGTTGCCTTAGTACAAAAATGGCATAATATATGCGAACAATATATATAAAAAAAATATCTAAAAAAAAATTTTTTCCTACCTACCTACCCTAACTTTTTGACAGGGTGAAACCAGAAACACACATGTTTTTTTTTAGGCCTAAGTTTACCCCTTTGCTTATTTATTAACTTATAAAAGAGTTTGTTATTCCTATTGTGATAGAACTCGTATTTTTATAACATTATCTGTGTGTAAACTTAAAAGTCCACTTATAAAAATAGCATCCAGATGAAGCACACATTTTTAACACTACGCCGTGTCTAAATGTGTAAGCTACACAGTGTTAAAATAGGTAGACAATGATGAAGTCGACACCGTGTTAACAGTCAACTACATGCGCTCTACACCGTGTACTTGATGTCATTTTCAAATGCATAATACGCTTTATATTAATGTGTTTCAGAGCAGTAGACTATTCCATTGTATTCCGGAGATTAAAAATAGTTTATTTTTGCATCTTGCGTGTAACCAAATGTTTTCAATTCATCAGAAGAAGCAAAAATAGTGACCGACCCTCGCTTCGATTTTTCAAAACAAGACAATCGTCGGTTTTGTACACAGTCGAAACGCTTAAAACGAGAGAAAACGATTGATAAAGAGCTGGCTTGTTGAATTAAAACATCATTGCGCACACTGGTTAAGCTTGAATGGTAATCAAGTACTAAATACATGAAATACAGCTACATTTAAACGACACCTACCTTTCACAAACGTGCTCGTCCGCCATCTTGTCAAATTTACACTGTGTTAAAAAAACGCGACACTGTATTTCGTACTCGAGGTTTACCACCACTAATTACATGTAAGCCTCCGAATGTAGTTCCTATAATAAAAAGTAATCCCTCCATTTTTGATGGAAACGGGCATTATAAGTAGGGGAAAACTGCCAATTTCTATTCGATTTTGTGGTTGTATGTATAAGAAGCGTATTAATAAGTTTTACTGATGAACATTTTCGAAATTTCGACTCTATGCTTACACTTTGTGAGCAATGAAAACAGTCAATCAATGAAAACACTGTACCCTTGACTTGTTTAGTAAACATACAAAAACTTTCTTACATGTCTTGTGACCCCACCTTTTCTGGTGATTTTTCAAGTGTAAAATTTGTTTTCTATATGGACATTACACTGCTGCATTATCCATACTTAATTGAGTTGAATTTGCAGCAAATCATTAATATGTGACACTTTATCGTTGGTGTCTGTGGCGAAAATAATTAGCCGTACAATACCTCGACAGTGCTTATCTGATAAAGCAAACAGGACATTTTTATCAGCCAAAACAACAAAATACGTACAGAGTAATCGTGTGTATAGCCTCTTTCAGGTTGGTGGTAAAAGCCGTAACGTACAACGCCACCATTCTATAGCGACTGACTAGTGTACGTCAGTCACACGCTTTCCGTCGTATCTTTACATTGGAGTATTTCCAGTTTTATAAATAGAACTGTATTTCCAGTTTTATAAATAGAACAAACACTGTCTTACCTTTTTCAGTCCAAAACAAGATTGGACTGATTTTAATAATATAAAAACACGAACGGTTGAATACCAGCTAGGTCAAACTTAGACAGACTGACTAGATCGGCGTTAGGAAATACATAGAAAATATGTTTTGATACCCCAGTCCCCTGGAAAATCTCGAAAATAACCCCAACCCCTCATGGAAAAAACTGTCGAAAACACCCCCTGGACCCCCTCCCTCACCATCCCCTTAAACATAAGCTCCTTCCTTAGGTAGGTACGGATATTGCGCGGAAAAGCCCAATTAGACCAACAATGTTGACACCGGGGTAGGGACTTCAGACAGAACTGGTATAATACCAACATTGGGGATTACCCTGAAAATGTTTATCCTAGGGTGGGAATAGAACAATAAATAAAATTGCCTTGGGTGAGCCCGTTGCTGCCCTACCCCCCATCCCGGCGGGGGAAATAATATATACATGTAGGTGCATAATTATATCTATCCGCTCAGCAGGGTCATTCAATACATTTATTGATATTTCCTGCCCTGAGTAATTACTAATATCCTACTACCTTTTCCCCTGATAGACGTGCATTAAAAAGGGCCTTGAAGATACAATTGTGGGCGGTCTAATCCAATTACCGTCTGGCATGGATTATAAGAATCCATCATGAGTATCCATGTGAGATAGGGAAATCTCATCCGAGGGTCCAATTCTGATCCCGAGGGTGAGATTTACCTATCTCACATGTATAAACTCATGATGGATTATGTTTCTCCCATTATGCGCTTAGTACAGGCATACTTCAATCACTGTATTTGATTTTACGCAAGAATAAGGCGACGTCAATAACGTGACGTCATGATGTTTCATGTAAGAGTCACATATCATGTGAGATTATAAGAATCCATCATGAGTATCCATGTGAGATAGGTAAATCTCACCCGAGGGTCAGAATTGTAACCAGGGACGAGGCGCTGCCGAGTTCCTGGTTGCAATTCTGATCCCGAGGGTGAGATTTACTTATCTCACATGGATAAACTCATGGTGGATTCTTTTCTTGCATATCAATGACATTTTGTGCATCGACGTCACCAATAACTAACATTTTAATGTTTTGTTTACACAATGACGTCATGCATCTGTTCACGTTATTGAAGTCATTATTGTTGCACGTGAATTTTATCTCGACCCTAGGGTGAGATGGAAATATCTAGCCCCGGTAAAATTACGGATATCCTTGTCCGGTATGCAAGAATATAAGAATCCCTCATGAGTATCCATGTGAGACTCATGAGTATCCATGGCTCTGCCGCGGGCCTGGTTGCAATTCTGATCCCGAGGGTGAGATTTCCCTATCTCACATAGATCACTCATGATGGATTATTTTTCTACCATTATGTGTTTATTACCGGCATAAAATCAATGACTTTGCTGATTTAACTAACGCCATAATAAAGCGACGTCGACGTAACGTCATGACGTCGCAAGTCTCATGTCATGGAAGATAGAGTTTTCTTGCATACCGGACAAGAATATCCGTCATTTTACCGGGGCTAGATATTTCCATCTCACCCTAGGGTCGAGATAAAATTCACGCGCAACAATAATGACGTCAATAACGTGAACAGATGCATGACGTCATTGTGTTAAAACACATTAAAATGTTAGTTATTGGTGACGTCGATGCACAAAATGTCATTGATATGCAAGAAAAAGTATCCACCATGAGTTTATCCATGCGAGATAGGTAAATCTCACCCTCGGGATCAGAATTGCAACCAGGAACTCGGCAGAGCCTCGTCCCTGGTTACAATTATGACCCTCGGGTGAGATTTACCTATCTCACATGGATACTCATGATGGATACTTATAATCTCACATGAGGAAAACACCCATCGCAAATGACTAGAAATGGGAGAAAATGATTTCTCATCCATAACTACTGGTGATGAAGACTACCCTGGAGCATACGCGATCACTTGGACAGTTATTTTAGTCCGTATAGAGGACATGTTTTTAATAAATCAAATACAGTGGTCAAAAAGGTGGGCAGTTTGAGTGTCCTGTATACAAATGTCGATTGCTCAACCAAAGAAAACATCTTTAATTAATTCTAATCACTACGACATTATTGTCATATGCGAAATTCTACCCAAATAATCAACCTTAGTCCAGTGTGAAGAATTCTTTCAAATTGAAGGCTTTGACATCCTACCTCTGACCTACAAACAGGTAGAGGAGTAGTAATCTATACAAAAATAAGTTTAAATGCAATCTTGGCTGACTTCAAAGAATCTGTATGCATTCGCAACATCTCGTACACTACTCGAATGTAATACGCAGGTTTCCATATTGGTTACGTCATCGCGCCTTAGATTCCCGCCAAAACAAATTTGCATTCAAAATCAAAGTGATCATCCAAATGTTGCAATGTTATAAATATTTAGCCGATTGCTCCTTCAATAGTTTATTTACATGAACGCAGTGATAAAACCTTCATCTGCATTGTAAAAAGCAAACACTCAACACAAATTATACATCAAAACGTTGGCAAGCGGCAATTTTGTTTACTTAGCAACAGTGCACTATTTTCTGTGCCGTTGCCTTCCGGCGATCAGAATGTCAAGATTTTGAACATACCGAAGCGCCGTGACACACACGAGGCGGGGGATATCCCGAAGAATGACGGGATTGCCCGAGCGTTCACGATCGAATCTGTATGGTGTGAAATAAGACTCCACAATACTGATACACTTATAATAGGATGTGTGTATAGAAACCCCAATATCCATAGTTCAAATAATCTCAAACTGTCTGATCTTTTTGGCCAAATGTTATCAAAAGTGTATTCCCATGTGTTAATTAATTCTACAAAGAAATCAAGTGAGGTGATATGAAAACCACTTGCGGGGATGAGCATCCTGCAAATGTCTTCTTTGAAAGTATCAGAGATAACTTTCTGTTTCAACACGTTGTTGAACCAACCAGATATAGAGCTGGTGATGAACCCCCTCTACCAGACCTCATATTTACAAATGAGGACAATATGATTGAACCAATCAACTATGACTCGAGCCTGGGGAAAAGTGATCACGTAACCCTAAACTTTAAATTTAATTGTTATGTTGGCCTTGAAGTCAATAATACCCCAAAACTGAACGTCAATAAAGGTGATTATACTCAATTGACTATTGATCTGGATGATGTCGATTAGAATGATGTGTTAGGAGAAAAACCAATAACTGAGGCCTGGAGTTGCTTTGCTGAAACCATTATCAATTCATTAGAAAAAAACATACCAGTGAGCAGAGTTAATCCAATGTCAAACAGGAATAGCCCTATTATAGACAAAAATGCAACTAAACTCATCAAAATAAAACACAGGAAATGGACCAAATTTAAACACTGTAAAAATGAAATAAACGTCAACGAATATAAAATAGCAAGGAATAATGTTGTCTACGAACTACAGAGATGTAAATATGACTATGAAAAGGACTTGGCAACAAAAATCAAAACTGACGACAAATTATTCTGGAAATACGTCCGATCAAATACCAAAACAAAAATTTCTGTCAGCAACTTAGAAACAATTAACGGCGATATAACGAAGAATGATAAAGAAAAAGCCGAAGTACTAAATAACCACTATGTGTCTGTATTTACCAGGACCCGTCTATGTATACTCGGTAAAAAAAAAATTGGACCAGGGTATATAAAGTCATATAAAACTAAAACTAGTGGACAGAATTTAAGTATATTTTTTTAGTAACCAAGGTCTACCCTACCCGGTTAATTTGGTACCAGAAACATTAAATTCCAAACAAGATTTGATTTTTAAAAAATATCGCGAACACACAAAGGGTCTGTAAAAAATGTTGCAAAGTCCATAAAAAGTAATAGTTACGGACACATTCGAGTAACCAATAAAAATATTATTATTTTTCGCAAACTTTCATTGTAAACGATAATTATTGTTGATTGTTGATCTATTGTGAATTATCAACTGAGATAATAAGGGTTATGATCGAATGTCATGGTTCAGCGATCATTGTACGGGTTCGAACACTACCATGGTCCAAAACTTTTTTTACAGAGTATATAATCAATAGAACAGCAGGGTTTATTTACACATGTTATACCATGAGATTTAATCATTTGAATTGTAATATAAGTAACAAAACAGGTCTGTCATGTTAGTGTTATAAATCATGGATTTTTCATAAATATAATGTGCACTTAACTGCTTAATAGAAATGTAGCTGTAAGAACTTGTTGAAGTTCTTGAATTGATAAACTGTAATTGCCTTATCTAATTAGATGTTTACTTATGTTAATTGTGTTGTATAATCAGAATTAAGCTTTTGTTATTTTATAACCTTATATATGTCAAAATTATTATGTGATTACTATGCCAGTGATGGCCCATGATTGGAAATAAAAGATATTCTATTCTATGCATGCTATGACGTAACCACGGCCAGTTATTACCAGTACTTCTTTTCCCCAATGACAGTTGTATATTGGAATAACCTGCCCCATAATATTGTTGAAATGCCCGATCTTGAACCATTCAAGAAGGCCATTAGTACACAATATTATTCCAAACCCTAAATAAAAACGCTGTTTTTATCCCTTAATTTTATTTTTTTAGTAGTTCTTTTTAAATAGCTCACTTAACACATAACTCTATCACACTTTTTCTTGTTCTCACTATCATACTTTTACCATTCGATCACACTTTTACTTTTCCTTTTAACCATGTATAGACGCGTAGATACTCATGATCTTCGCTAGAGGGTTAGCTGCCATTAATGCAGTTAAGTGCACATTATAATTTCATTAAAAACAACGATATAAAATCGAGTTATCCAATGTTTTACAAAATATATCAACTACGTTGACATAGAGTACAACTATTCGAACAAATCATGCCAGAAGAAAATAATATTGCTAATATACTAGTAACCAAAATTATTAATAGTTGGTGAAAACTTCTTATAATAGTATCAAATGAAAGTACTGTCTGAAATATCACAGAAATATTTATTTTTTTGATTTTCACGAAGCCTACGTCATTTCAATCATTGTATAAGAAATGTATATTTGTTGACAACTTTGATATCCATATAGTTACATCAAATGACAGTTAAAAGTACTTGTCGAAATATCCGGTATCAATTCCATCACTGACTTTTCATATCTGAGATCCCGGGAAACTTACAAAACGTTCTTGTGGAAACAGGAGTTGAACATTATGTCATAATTAGCTTTAATTAAAACAGAAATTAAAATTCTTTTTTCGTCACTTATTACATTCTAACAATCATTATTACTAAATCATAGCGCGAAAAAACTTCACTTTTGTAAATTATTTTGCTTTAAACATCAATTGAACCTAAATTACAACTGGCATTTGACGAATTATTTTCATGCACATCTATTTTCAAATGACCATTACCATACACCACAAGACTTGTTTTGTTTCATGAACGTCTAACTTTAATATTTTCTGACCAAAATCTTTGTATTATTTGTACATGGTCCGCAAAGTGTGTGTGTGTGTATTGCTAAGGATTATAGTCCCTCCACCTTAAATACCAGTCCGCATTTTATACCATACTGGTCCGCTAGTCCGCGTGTGTTAGTCCGAGTTTTATACCTACCCCATTAATGAAGAAGGAATGTCTTTTACCCACAACCCCACTTACATGTACATTATCAGATCATGTTAACAGCCAATGAAAAGCTACGTTAGTGACAAATTATGAATTGTCCATGAACTCAATTTTGACAACCGGCACATGGTTGACACAATCGTCCTAGAAAAATAAGTATATACCAGTTTTGTCGGGAAGATGCAAAAAATAGGAATGGATCTAGACCCAACGAATACCTCGTATTTGTTTAATTTTGAGAAAGTATATAGTGAAGATGACTTCAATAGTTACATGGCGGAACACTGGTCCGACAGCATCGTTTATTCTGCAGTGTACTTGATTATTGTGTTTGGGGGTCAGTTGTACATGAGCAGGCGGAAGAAATTTGAACTTCGGCCATACCTGACTGTATGGAGTGGAATTCTTGCCATCTTTAGTATAATCGGCGCCATTCGGACGGTACCAGAGTTGATATGGGCACTCAAAACACATGGATTTGAATACTCCTGCTGCAATCCATCCTACATGGGCCAAGGAAAGGTCACTAGTTTTTGGACAGGTATATTCGTGCTTTCGAAGGTTATGGAACTAGGAGACACAGTATTTATCGTATTGCGAAAACAACCGCTAATTTTTCTGCACTGGTACCACCACGTTACGGTTTTGATGTATGTTTGGTACAGTTACCCAGAGCAGATCGCGTCTGGACGATGGTTCATGGTAATGAATTACACGGTTCATTCATTTATGTACTCATATTATGCATTAAGAGCAATGAGATACCAATTTCCGAAATCCGTCAACATCTTCATAACATCATTGCAGCTTGTTCAAATGATAATGGGCATTGTCGCGAATGTCGTAGCTTACTACGCGTTAACGGGAGGAAGAGAGTGTCAGCACAACTACAAAAATATACGATACTGTTTGATAATGTACTTTAGCTACTTAGCTTTGTTTTCACACTTTTTCTATACAACATACATGGTAAAGAAACCGTCTGGACATGAAAAGAAGCATTGATGAGAATCAGATTTAGAATACACAAATACACTTAAAGGCATATTACCCGCCTCTGACCATATTAACATCGATTTCCAGGACAAAGAGTGTCAGTACTAAAGTGAAGTATCTAGATTTAATTAAAAGTAGAAACATGCCTGTCATCTACTGAACAGAGTTTTTGGAAATACCCGGAGTGTGAAATCCTGCCAGTGTTTTACAACAATTAGATTCAGAAATCCAATGAAGAAACCAAATATTGCCCGAGACATAATAAGCAGTAGCAAGGACATTGTCAACCTCTAGCTTGTGTATTCAAATGTGTTACAAATTGAATAGTTTGTTTTCTAACTGTATGTCGTGAATATGAAATGTTCGCTAACATTTCACGAGTAGTTCAAACAACCACAGGTCCACCTTCCAGGATGGATTTCCACAGGTCCACCATCCAGTTAATTTTGCCTCAACAGAAGTTAACTTGACAATTGACATAGACCACGTGCATTGGAAGATAGTTCAAAAACATTTTTAGGTCAACATTATTATATAGGACTAAGAGAAAGGTATTAATTGTATAAACCTAGATTTAAACATTTATTTAAACATTTCATTATTAAGTTTATGCAGGAAAATGGTTCGTAATTCATAAATACTAGATTGTACATATTAAAGATACACTCGCGTTCCTATTAAATTAGGTAGGGTTATCCCTTTCAATTTTGAGTTTGATTGACTTGTTGCTTGATATTATTATTTTCACCAGGGTAATTGTGCTGTGGTGTGCAATCGTTGCATCTCGCATAAAAGAAAAGATTTCAGCAGTTTTTTTATCAGGCTTCAGTTGATAAACAGTGCGCAGTGCAGTTCATTTATTAACCCGTGAACATGTCATTATGTCATTTAAGGTTACAATGTACTATATGATTATATAACTACAACCGATATCAGTGTGTACCAAAATGAACTTCTAGTTCAGTTAAATAAACTGGGTTTGAACTTTGATATGGCTGACCTGACCTTATTAATACAAAAGGCCACATAAGCTGATTATATCATTCATGATCTTGTTATAGGATACCTGTACACATGTAGTAACCAGGGGTGTCATTAACTTATAAGTAAGCGGCACACAGAGCAGAATAGCCGGGTATTTTTATTGATACTTGTATAAAATACTAGTAAAAGTATTCATAGTAGCTGGGTAGACCAGTCAAAGTAGCAGGGGGAAATCCCCGCCTCCCGCCTCTTAATGACACCCCTGAGTAACTGCAGTGAAATTAAACAGTTCTTAACCAGATTTTCTAACAAACAAAAAAAAGGTTATTAATGGGACACAGCAATCTTGAAGTCTGTATCAAGCATTTAAATTAGGCCATACAAATTTATTTGCTTTGTTTGTGGGTAGGTTACAGTTAGGGAAAGAGCAAACCAACATTTTTTTTGGGGCGGCCTTAGCCATCATTTATTAATCCAGTATCATCTTGACTTTAAATCTGCGTGCATGCAATTAAATATTTTCTTGAGTTTTCAATTTGGCTTTGTTATTCCACCGAATGTTAAAATATATTATTGGTGCAAAATAATCAACAGCTAATTATATATATAATAAGTAAAAACTATTTGCTTTGAACTATTTTAGTAATTAATAGTAATTATAGCAAAAATGCAAGTTACTGTATGTAGAAAAGCAAAAAGGGATGCCACAAGTTTAAAACAAATCAAGCTTGTTGCGTCCTTTAAGATATTATATTGACGAGTGTCGTAACAATATGTTTATTAACTTATTAGATTGACGTTCGGCATTAAGCACTGTTATTTTTGGTTAAGAAGGTTGTCCAAGTTACTCCAAGCTTAAATACTATTAAAAAGGGTGGATTTATTATGTGCACAGTTCTTACATCTGATCATTAGCTAACCAATTAGACCATTGTTTCCAAGACCTTGACCTTCAGTTTAAAGGGTATGCTTGCTTGAAGAGGTCGTCTTTTGGTTAAGAAATTTGTCCGATACCTCATTTTTCTTAAATTACCGGTAGTCATTATTTTATAGCGTGCGATTTTCGCTCTCCCAATATTAGTGGAGCATCAACCTTTTTTTATGTCATAATCACTGAATAAAACAGAAAATCAAGTGTTCGTGACGTCTCCACGTTCTTGGTAAACATGGATTCAGATACATTTTGCCATTCTGAATGCAACTAGAGTGTTGTAGCTGAGGTTTTGATGTTGGTTGGTTGAATGGTGTTTTACGTCATTTTAAGAACATTTTAGGCTATATACATGATGGGTCGTTTTTTTCATGGTGGAGGCAGGCCACCCACTTTTTCCTGGGTAGAACCAGTACTGTATACCTCCCACCAGTCCAGTGAGGGTTAGAAGAAGATTTGCTTTGTAGTCACTCGTGTTGTAGTCCACTTCTGTTTAGTAATCATTGTTGAAGGTTAGAAGTTTCAGATCCAGAGATTATGTTTTTGCTTCCCAATGTGGTCATATCTCCAGGGTTGAGAGAAGAGGGCTGGGTCAAATTCACTAAAGTACCTTGGTCCTGTCATCCTTGAGTGGTTCTGTTCCTAATTATACAGGGTGAGGGTCAGTGGTCAACCTGATCCTCAGTGTATCTGAACCTTAGGTTAGGAAGTTATGGAAATATGGCGTTTTATATCAGGATCTGCCCTTTGATTTTGAAATTTTAACATGCCATAGTCAGACCTTGAACGTTATCACATAAAACATAATCTATATCGTGATGTGTTACTTCAAGGTAGTGTTGATTAGTAACAGATCTATATCCACCTACTTATGTAAAATATTTACTGTTGACAGGAAATCATGACTGACATGTATCTATCTCTTCACTCTTCCGAATGCAAACAGTTTGATCACGGATTGATAGGATGGTAAAAATGTCTAATACGTGTAATTTGTGTGCGTGAATGGACTTTGGTTTTTGTCTCGACCACACAGTGGATAGCGAGACATAGCAGTCACTTTTCGCCGGCGACCACATTTTAAATCAACTATTTCTTAACAACAGCTGCTCGAATTTTTCTGAAACTTTGTCAGATGCTTTGTTGGGTCAAGGGACCTCCCGTAATGCCAAAATTACTAAGGTCAGGGTCATATTTTGTGTTGTTTTCACAAAACTTAACCTTGGTTAAGTAACTTAACCTCGGTTAACTGTATGTGATTGCCTCAGTTTCTTTGTTTGATACTTGTATTGTTGGCATTGGTGGACATCACTGAAGGACAAAAAATACCAAGGTCATGTTTTGCATTATTTATCCTAAACATCAGTTTGGTTAGGTTAAGTTAACCTCAGTTAACTTTTTCTGATAACTTTAATTTCTTTGTTTGATACTTGGTCATATGTATTGTTGGCATTGGTGGACATCACTGAATGACAAAAAATACCAAGGTCAAGACCATATTTTGCATTATTTGCCCCAATCTTAACCTTGGTTAGGTAACTTAACCTCAGTTAACTTTGTCACTTTATGTCTTTGATACTTGGTGGACAGCGCTGGACAACAAAACATGGTCATATATTGCATTATGGTCATATATTGCATTATTTTCTCCAAACTTAACCTTAGTTAGGTAATTTAACCTCAGTTAAGTTTATGTGATTGCCTCACTTTATGTCTTTGATACTTGGTCATATGTATTGTTGGCATGGGCATTGCTGAACAACAAAAAATATCAAGGTCAAGGTCATATTTTGCTTTATTTTCCCAAACCTACACCCTGGTTAAACCACTTAAAGAGGCACTACCTATATCTACGCGATTTTTAATGTAAAATATTAAATACTCAATATTACTGCATTTATATGTACATGATGTATACAAAGCTATTTTATGAGTATTATAAGAAGAAACATGGTTCGTATTCCTGTTCTGTAAGTTATTAATTATGATCAAAACAATATCTTGAATAAAATGCTGCCCTGCCATTTATTCCTGCCGGAGAACTACGTGTTTTTATGATTTTCTCGGACATGCGCAATGCGATTCAGTTGAACGAAAACAAACTATTCGGGGCAGTTCCGATAGTACACGAATCTATTCTTTTTTATACACATCAGGCATATAATAAATAATGAGTGTTTAAATAGGAAAATGTTGTTGCATATTACTAATTGCTGATTCTGTTGGCAATTTGCACCATTAATATACTACTCGAAATTTGCTAAGGATCATTTTTATTCTTCCATATAATTTTATTAGAAATTAATTCACAATAACGATATTATTTCCTTGATACTTCAACAATTCCACAATTTGAATCAAGTCATGAGATCACATGACCAAACACTGCCCTAAATAATTTCATGTAAAACAGAAATAATGCTATTTATTTCAGCAAGAAATTTAGACAGCAAAAAGGTGATCCTTAAGAAAAATGGTAAACTCCAAATTATTTTGACTTTTGAATTTATAAGTCCAGGTGCTAACGTTTATGAAGTACACACATGCATAATGCCATATTCATCTACTCTAAAGTTCTCCTAACTGATGATTGGGGCTATTGTTACACTGGTACTGTGCTTGTCTAGTCAGTAATAGTGCATAAGATACTGTGCCCAAACCTTAGGAATAAGCACATGTTAATGCGTGATAAGATCAATATTTAAAGATTGCCGTGTGTCCCTTTAAAACATTGAACAAATCATGTAGAAATAGTTTATCCTTATTGCCAGGCCTTATAACGATTTTATTATTCATTTTATGAACCAAGTGCCCTAGGACGTGGAAAAAATATAATTTGGAAAAGCTATTTTTTATTGTATTGGGTAGGAAATTCAAGTAAAATCTGGGAAAATGTTAAAAAAAAAAATGATCATATTTCCTATGGAAAAATAAAACACAGTATTATAATAATATATATAATATAAATATCAGTTTGTTTTATTGCAAGTGTGTTTGTAAAACAAATAATCAAATAATAATGGCCGCAGCATGAACGTGTGATAGTTCAGGTATTTTTGACAAATTGTCAGTTTCGCCTCAAGGATACTCTCGAGTTAAATGATATTTATCTTCCGGAACGTACATGTGTAGCTATTGATTGCTGATTTTTCATTCGTTTAATGTTTAACCTAATCTGGAACGCAAAGGCCAAAAGGAAATATTATAAAATCAAAAAAATTATTGATATTACAATAGAAAATATAGAATAGAACTAGTCCTCCGATGATCAGCATCAAAATGTTTTGAATTTTTTTAAGATCTTTTATTGATTGTTTTTTTTGTTTTTTTTGAAAAGGTTGTGGGGTGGTGTGTGGTGTGCGCTAATATTAAGGGAGGTGCTCTTATTAAGGGAAATGCGGTATGATTTTAACTTCAGGTAGACTATGTCAACATGTTCAAGGTTGTGGGGTGGTGGGGAGGGTATTAAGGTAAGTACGGTATGATTTTACCTTCAGGTAGACTATGTCTAACATGTTCAAGGGTTGGGGGGGAGGGTATTAAGGGAAATATGGTATGATTTTACCTTCAGGTAGACTATGTCAGCATGTTCAAGGCAGTGGGGGAGGGTATTAAGGGAAATATGGTACGATTTTACCTTCAGGTAGACTATGTCAACATGTTCAAGCCATCTACATTGTATACATAAATTAATCTGCAGCTTTACTTTTTTTATATATTTGATTTCCATAAACATTTTCAATAGGAAGGCTTTATATTTTTGCATTAGGCCTGAAATGACCCCGTTGTGACCTTGTGTGGATGTGTAGAGTGGAAGTGTAGAGTTATTTATTGGTGTAAATGTTCCAATGTCACAGATATTGACCAGTTCACTTCATTTACAAATCTTAAAGGTGAATGGCCACCCTTTTTTTAGTAAATTTAACTCTTAAACATCATATGAACATTTCTTGATAGTCCAGGAGAGAAATATATATTATTTAAAACAGTGAGTTACTAAGTTTTTATGTAAAAATATGTGTTTTTTGCATGACGTAGATACTACTTAGGTAAATCAGAATTGTATAGCTGCACAACTATTGCCAGATAATTGATAAATACATTTACGTGTGTATTAATTTACCTACGTTTTCTACGTCATCAAATTAATAAAATCTTATTCTCGCTTTTCACAGATATTGCAATGTGCGAATTGTAAATATCTATTGTTGTGTATTGGTAATAAACATAAACATGTTCATGAAACAAAACGTGGCCGGAGAACTTTAATAGAAGTTCATGGAAAGTACAACTTTGAACACATTTAATATTGAACGGGCTTTATCTCTATTTTAATCTAAAATCTTCTTGTTTGGACTTGGCTTATTGCTTCAACATTCGTGACCTGGAGTACTGTATTTATATGGGTACCCATCTTGGTAAATTGAGAAATGTAAATGTCGAGCCACCAATTGAGGGAATTCTTGCAAATCATTTATTTCCTTTAAAAAATCTACCACTTGATTAAATTATTAGTGGTTACCGGTAGATTTTAAAGAAAATAAATGACTGAAAAATTGGTGAATAATAAAACTACTTGAAGCAAAATACTGACCAATATTAGTTTATACACCTAATAAATTAACATAATAATTTTAAGTACATGTATGTGGAATTGGATTTTAACTACTGACATAATTATATAAACTTGTAATTTTGGTCAGTATTTTCCGTCAAGTAGTTTAATTATTCACATATACACACATTAAGATGAATTCATGTCATAATACACCATATATATGTAGCACATAGTCGCATTAGTATCATTTATTTGACATTTGGTGTGCTTTGTTTACATACGGACGTTTATAGATGCACCCTGTTGGAGGACGGCGCATATTAAAAATTGTCTCGCCGTTCCTAGACATGTATTTATTCACTAATATTCACATGTCCAGCTGTATTCATGAACTGATCAAACCATTATTAATTATTATTAAGGTTCAATGCATGATGTGCCCAAGTGTTGCTATTTTAAACTGCCGGAGCATTTCAGAAAACCACCAGACTGTTATGAATTAATATTAAATGATTTCAAGATTCTGTAAATGTATGTGCTTAATTTGATTAATAGTGTTTTATAGTCATGCAGGTCTTTTGAGGCCTAAACAATGAATTAGAAAAGAAAATCAGAGTTACGATTTGTCCGAGTGAGTGGATAATTATTACTGTGTATTATGTGTATTATAATAATGTAACGTACATGTACTGTATTTCCCCTAATAGTGGCGCCTGGGTGCGATGCAAAATGCAAGGAGCGCTCTTATTATTTTTTATTATTTAGGTTATATTTGAAAGCAGTTCTTGCCAGCTTGTATACTCCAAACTGAGCCTCAAATGTCGCTCACAGTAAATCTAAAATCTAAATATTTCTTTATATTTTACAATCTTTGGATTTTCAATAAAGATTCCTAAAAAAAAAAGTGGGGGCGCTACTATTAGGGGATATACGGTATGTTTTTGTATGTCCACATGTGTGAAGGCTGTATGTCCACATGTGTGAAGGCTGTATGTCCACATGTGTGAAGGCTGTATGTCCACATGTGTGAAGGCTTGACTTTCAAACCTGTTTTATATGTTTTATACACCATTTATATGTGTATGATAGAGCACGTGTTAAATTGTGTTTTTGGATCAAACCAGTAAAATAGTGCTTCATATTGAAATAGAGTTCTCATTTTAGAGAAGGAGGGACATTATAACAAGTTATTCTATTATTATAAATTGAAATCCCCGCGAGAAAAGATGACCAGAGGATTAAAGAAAACCTTATTTTGAAACTCGTTTTATTTAGTCTAGATTTCAAAAGATATGTTGGGAAATCCACAAACTAATGTTTGTTAAAATACCCAGATTTGCTATTCTGTCTGTTCGTTCCCGTTTAAATACAAAATATTGTTGTGTCCATCTTGAAAGATAGCTCAATTTGATGGTATCTGCGCATGTTAGAAACCAGTTGTTAATTGCTAAATGTTTGTTATTATAAAATCTTAAAAGGTTATTTCTCTAGCTTGGATGTCACCTGACATTTTTGTTTTGGATAAGAAAAGTACAAAACATAAAAGGATCTCCATTTTTTGAAATCTGGGAAAATTACTTCGATTTTAGAGTAAGCGAGTAGAGAAGTATCATAAAATAATTTGGCAGTCATGTACGGATACTGTAAATCACCACTAAGGTCATTCCTTAAGATTCACCTCAGTCCCTACAGGATAAAAGGTGTCCTGAAGCTGCCCATTGTTTTTGAGGGTTTCATAATTCTACATTATTGAAGTCAGTTTTATTTGACATGTACATTTCAACTAAAGATGTTATATATATTCATAAACAAACAAAACATACACACTCACCAACCCTGGTTTAATTGGAGATTGTTCCTAGAAGCAGAACTATTCTTGTTTGACCCATGGTAATGTTTTCAACGTGCTTGGATTATAAAGATAATTCTGCATTCCTATATGAAATACATGTAGGCCTTCCCATTTAAGTTTGGTATTGAAATGTGAAAAACATACATGCACATTAAATGAATAATTGATTTCTGGTAGAGTAAATTTATATAATATGCTTAATCAATTAATAAAAATGGGTACTCACTTTGAGTTCAGCTGTCGTTTAGCACTGTAGCCAGGCCTAATTGATCATTGAGCACCGTGTACCAGAGTTAATTGAATATTGAGAAAACATGTACCCAGGCCTAGTTGATCACTGTGTACCCGGGCCTAGTTGTTCATGAACACCTTATACCTGTGCCTAGTTGATCAATGATCTCTGTCCCCGGGCCTAGTTGGTCATTGAGCACCTTGTACCCAGGCCTAGTTGATCATTGAGCACCGTGTACCCAGGCCTAGTTGATCATTGAGCACCGTGAACCCAGGCCTAGTTGATCATTGAGCACCATGTACCCAGGCCTAGTTGATCATTGAGCACCGTGTACCTGGCCTATAACTATTTGACCATTGAGCACCGTGTACCCAGGCCTAGTTGATCATTGACCACTGTGTACCTGGGCCTACTTGAGCACCGTGTCCCTGGGCCTAGTTGATCATAAAGCACTGTGCACCATTATAAAGGTGTTTATGCAATTTCTCACATGGGCATTAATTTTGAGCTTGTATATATATTGATCACATAAACTATGTGCACTATTGTTGGGTCACGCAATAGTTCTTGAAGAAAGCCAATATATGTAATGTTTACATGCATGTATGTGCATGTCTGTGTTGTTATAGTGTGATTGTTTTCTTTATCAATATGATGTAAAAATTAAAACAAAAGTGCTAAATTGTTGTTGATAGTTTTGTTAGAATTTAAGTTAAGTTTATCATAATGTGGCATGAAAGGGACCAACTGTTGGATTTGCTAAACCAAAAGTGATTTAAAATCATACATTCTGTTAGTTATTATGTTAAGATGATTGTTTAACAAAATTGCACAAATGTTTGGAAAATAGAACTTTTTTTGTTTGGAACTTGGATAAATGAATTTGTAAGATTGAGATTTATCATTTCAAATAATTATAATATATGCATTTTCTTGTGCATATAAATGTAGATTACGTCAAGCCATGTAAGAAATCTATTGCAGTAACATTATCCATGGTTTGACCTTTGCAAATATGTACTTTATGTCAAATGTTAATATATACCATACCAAACTGTGAAAAGTGCTGTATGTCATTATGTGTATTTAAAGGGACTGTAGGCGATCATGACCAGGTCTTATTTACTGATCAATAATTTTAGAATTCTGTGGTTAGATTAACGCATCATTGTTTATTTTACTGATCTGTAGTATGTTTTCATAAAATGATACATTAAGGAATTATCCCCCTTGAGTATATAGCATTTTTACAAAAAAGCAAATATATATTGTCGGGCGTATCATATATAATTCAATAAAAATGTAATGTGGTCTCAAAACAAATGCATCTCAAAGCCTTAGAGAACCATTAAATTAATATATGTACTTATGATTTATGAAACAAAAACTCACTTTTTGTAACAACCTTTTTTATAAACAATAATTAACTGTACCAAACAAGAATCACCATTTAATACACATGCGTCTTTTATATGAAACTGGAGCAGTTATTATGGTTTTATTTGTATTTGGATAGACATCCATAATTCTGATACGATAGACATCCATAATTCTGATATGATGGACATCCATAATTCTGGTACGATAGACATCCATAATTCTGATATGATAGACATCCATAATTCTGATAATTCTGATACGATAGACATCCATAATTCTGACAACTCTGATACGATAGACAACCATAATTCTGATAACTCTGATACGATAGACAACCATAATTCTGATAATTCTGATACGATAGATATACGATCGCCTTCAGTCCCTTTAATAGTATTTAGTGTTTGTTTAATTTTTTATATTTTATTTTTTATTCTCTTAAATACTTTTTAAGAGTTAAGACACATATACGTTTTGTGTCTTAACAAACTTACAATGTTAACATAGTTCCTTTAAAGTGGGTACATCAGTTTTTTTGTAGAGTGTATGGGCTCGATTTGAAATTGAAAAAATAATCATATTTTCCATTTCTAATGGTCCAAATAGTCTGGTTGAGGTTAAAGTTACACCTTATTGACGAGGAAATTCATTCATGGTAATGTGTTTCCTAGGTTACGCTGGTAATGTGTGCTTTCCTAGGTTACGCTGGTAATGTGTGCTTTCCTAGTTTACGCTGGTAATGTGTGCTTTCCTAGGTTACGCTGGTAATGTGTGCTTTCCTAGGTTACGCACCAGTGTTAATTTAAGCATTTTACACCCAGTTTTATTCAAAATCTATGATGAGCTTGAAATTTAGACCTGCTAACACATGTTTTGATTGATGTGTCGTTTTATCTCTGATTGATATGACTGACATTTTATCTTTGATATGACATTTTGATATTTTATCTTGGATTGATGAGACATTTTATCTCTGATTGATGTGACATTTTATCTTTGATTGATATGACATTTTGTCTTTGATTGATGTGACATTTTATCTTTGATATGACATTTTGTCTTTGATTGATGAGACATTTTATCTCTGACTGATGAGACATTTTATCTCTGATTGATATGACATTTTGTCTTTGATTGATGTGACATTTTATCTTTGATTGATAAGACATTTTGTCTTTGATTGATGTGACATTTTATCTCTGATTGATATGAATTTCATCTTTGATTGATTTGACAGTTTGTCTTTGATTGATGTGACGTTTTATCTCTGATTGATATTAATTTTATCTTTGATTGATATGACATTTTGTCTTTGATTGAGAAGGTTCAGGCCCATTTTCCATATATTATCTCGATCTACAAGGAAGATGAGCCTGGCATGTTCATGCCTTTTAGGCGCCATATAACCTTTTCATGTGTTGGTGCGCCTTAAAACCCCAATTCAATTCAATTGTCTTTGATTGATGTGACATTTCATCTCTGATTGATGTGACATTTTGTCTTTGATTGATGTGACATTTTATCTTTGATTGATGTGACATTTTATCTTTGATTGATGTGACATTTTATCTTTGATTGATGTGACATTTTGTCTTTGATTGGTGTGGCATTTTATCTTTGATTGATTTGAATTTTATCTTTGATTGATATGCCATTTTGTCTTTGATTGATATGACATTTTGTCTTTGATTGATGTGACATTTCATCTCTGATTGATATGACATTTTATCTCTGATTGATATGAATTTTATCTTTGATTGATATGACATTTTGTCTTTGATTGATGTGACATTTCATCTCTTATTGATATGACTTTTTGTCTTTGATTGATGTGACATTTAATCTTTGATTGATATGACATTTTATCTCTGATTGATATGAATTTTATCTTTGATTGATATGACATTTTGTCTTTGATTGATGTGACATTTCATCTCTTATTGATATGACTTTTTGTCTTTGATTGATGTGACATTTAATCTTTGATTGATGTGACATTTTATCTTTGATTCATATGACATTTTATCTTTGATTGATATGACATTTTATCTCTGATTGATATGAATTTTATCTTTGATTGATATGACATTTTGTCTTTGATTGATGTGACATTTCATCTCTGATTGATATGACTTTTTGTCTTTGATTGATGTGACATTTTATCTTTGATTGATGTGACATTTTATCTTTGAGTGATATGACATTTTATCTTTGATTGATGTGACATTTTATCTTTGATTGATATGACATTTTATTCTTGATTGATGTGACATTTCATCTCTGATTGATATAACATTTTATCTCTGATTGATATAACATTTTATCATGAATTGGAACATTTTGAAAATGTTAGCTCTCAAAAATGTTTGATGTAACCCCTTTTAATAAAGCCATTTGATATTGATAATAAATATGACACCCATTTGTCACGACTGCATAACAGCAAGAATAGGGTCGTTGTATATGATCATGATGGTATATAAATTATTTCAGTACTTCAGTTGAAAATCATATGATAAACAGAATGTTAATAGCTATTGTTATTGCTTTTATAAAACTTGTTATGATTCAAAAAAAGGTATGAGGCAAATTTTAATCCCTCTACTCATTTTATTAAAAGTCAATATTAAATATTGCATTAGTTAAACTTCAAGATTGCATGTACTTACCTAGATTGCTGATGTATTTGACTGATTTCTTTGTGAACATGTTGTGCTCTAACTGCTGTTTTGCATGAGTTCAATAAATTTGATACACACTATGTTTGCTTTTTCTGTCTTTCAAAACTTTCAATACATGCTTAGCTCACCTGCGCAAAGCTCGTATGTTTTACTTAAAAAAACTCCTTATTAAAAACTACAGTAGCAGTTTAAATCAACTATCATATAGTTTGTCCAGTTGTGTACAAAGTTGGTTAATCCACTATTCAAAATGGCTACATTTCTATGGAAAGCCAACTCGTAAAAAGCTAGAGATTCAAGTTGTTTTCCAGGTTTATTGATAGATCCTAGGCTAGTAAGTTTATACAAATATAGCCCTACCACTAGATAATTGCTTGACGCTCCGTAGCACAAGAAAGATAATGAGTCGAAGAATGCATCAGCATGATGAAGATACTCGAGCGTTTCTTGATGCTTTATAGAAAACAAAAGATAACAGAGACAACGAGGGCATTAACATTATTGAGTTATCGAGAGTTTCTTGATGTTCTATAGAAAACAGAATATAACTAGACGGGGTTGTGTTTGTAACAAAAATATAGTGCATATGACCTTTGACCTCTAAGTGTGACCTTGAACGGAAGTGGCTGAAAGTTGCGCTCTGCACGTCGTCGTCTCGATATGGTGAACATTTGTGCCAAGTTATTTCAAAATCCCTCAAGGCATTCAAGAGATGTGGAGCGGACACGAAATATAGTGCATAACTTTATTTTAACTTTATTTGCCTCGTCCTAGGTCTATGGAGGTCATATGACCTTCGACATCTAAGTGTGACCTTGAACAGACGTGGCTTGAAGTTGCGCTCTGCACGTCGTCTCGATATGGTGAACATTTGTGCCAAGTTGTTTCAAAATCCCTCGAGCGGTTCAAGAGATATGGAGCAGATACGACTTGTGACGGACAGACAGACACAGGCAGGCAGGCATCCAAGCTACATAATGACAGACACAGACAGACAGCAGGCATCCAACATACTGAGTCAACGAGGGCATAACGAAGGGATATGGAGCGGACACGAAATATAGTGCATATGACCTTCTACATCTAAGTGTGACCTTGAACGGACGTGGCTGGAAGTTGCGCTCTGCACGTCGTCTCGATATGGTGAACATTTGTGCCAAGTTATTTCAAAATCCCTCAACCGGTTCAAGAGATATGGAGCAGATACGACTTATGACGGACAGACAGACACAGGCAGACAGACAGACAGGCAGGCAGGCATCCAAGGTACATAATGACAGACACAGGCATACAGACAGGCATCCAACATACTGAGTCAACGAGGGCATTACGATGATTGAGCCATCAAGGGTTTATTGATGCTTTATAGAAAACAAAAGATGACCGAGTCAACGACGGCATTAACATTATTAAGCCATCAACAGTTTCTTGATGTTCAAACTCCTGATGTTCTATAGAAAACAGAATATAATGAACCATCGAGGGCATTACGATGATTGAGCCATCAGAGTTTATTGATGCTTTATAGAAAACAAAAGATAATATATACTCTGTAAAAGAAGTTTTGGACCATGGCAGTGTTCGAACCCGTACAATGATCGCTGAACCATGACATTCGACCATAACCCTTATTATCTCAGTTGATAATTTACAATGAAAGTTTGCGAAAAAATAATAATCTTTTTATTGGTTACTCGAATGTGTCCGTAACTATTACTTTGTATGGACTTTGCAACATTTTTTACAGGCCCTTTGTGTATTCGCGACATATTTTTAAAATCAAATCTTGTTTGGAATTTAATGTTTTTGGTACCAAATTAACCGGGTAGGGTAGACCTTGGTTACTAAAAAACAAGAGGCCCAAGTGGGCCTGTGGACGCTCTACTGGCTAATATGGCTCTTATGACATCAATGAAACGAGTGACTATCGTCTTAAAGAGGCAAAATATAGCATTTTTAACTATATCAAGTGCAGTAACTCTGTCATTACTGGTCCGATCTGGCTGGTTTTTCAAGTTGGCCAGTAGAGATAAAAAAAAAAATATATATATATATATATAAAAAAAAAAAAAAAAAAAAAAAAAAATTCGAAAAAAAAATTAAAAAAAAAAATATGAAAAAAAAAATAAAATAAAAAAAAATAAAATAAAGAAAAAAAATAAATTTAAACAAGCATTGATGTAAAACTGTGACCCCCTGGGCGGGGCCAGATGTGACCCCAGGGTCAGTATTTGAACAAAATTGGTAAAGGACCATCAGCGTATAGCAACAGCAAAATATTAAACCTCTGGCTCTTGCAGTTTCAGAGAAGAAGATTTTTTAAGTTTTTCCCTATACATGTCTATGTAAAACATGTGACCCTTGGGGCATGACCAAATGTGACCCCAGGGTCACCATTTGAACAAACTTGGTAAAGGACCATAAGCTTATAATAGTTGTAAAATATCAAACCTCTGGCTCTTGTAGTTTCCGAGAAGAAGATTTTTAAAAAAAAAATCCTATATAAGTCTATGTAAAACTGTGACCCTCGGAGCGGGGACAAATTTGACCCCCGGGTCACCATTTAAACAAACTTAGTAGAGGACCATAAGCTGATGCTACATGTAATACATGAGAGCTCTGTGCCTTGTGGTTTCAGAGAAGAAGATTTTTTAAACTTTTTTCCTATATGTCTATATGAAAAACATGCAAAACCTCAATATACAAACTTTGGACCCCCGAGGCACGGCCATTTTTGACCCCGGGGACTTTATTTGAACAAACTTGATAGTCTAGGCGTTGACGATCATTTTAAAAGAAAAACTGTTGAAATCTGTCAAGCCGTTCTGGAGAAGAAGATTTTTTAAGGTTTCGACCATATATGGTAATGGCAGCCATCTTGGATGTAGCGCTGACCTAATTTTAACAAATCTAAAAAGCATTCATCTAAGGATCATCCATTTGAAGTTTGATCAAAATTAGCCAAGCGGTTTCTGACGAGAAGTCGTTTGAAGAATTCCCTATACATGTCTATGTAAAACATGTGACCCTTGGGGCGGGGCCAAATGTGACCCTAAGGTCACCATTTGAACAAACTTGGTAAAGGACCATAAGCTTATAGTAAATGCAAAATATCAAACCTCTGGCTGTTGTAGTTTCTGAGAAGAAGATTTTTTAATAAAAAATCCTATATAAGTCTATGTAAAACTGTGACCCCCGGGGCGGGGACAAATTTGACCCCAGGGTCACCATTTGAATAAACTTAGTAGAGGACCATAAGCTGATGTTACATGTAATACATGAGAGCTCTGTGCCTTGTGGTTTCAGAGAAGAAGATTTTTTAAAGTTGTTTCCTACATGTCTATATGAAAAACATGCAAAACCTCAATATACAAATTTTGGACCCCCGGGGCACGGCCATTTTTTACCCCGCGGACTTTATTTGAACAATCTTGATAGTCTAGGCGTTGGCGATCGTTTTAAAAGAAAAACTGTTGAAATCTGTCCAGCGGTTCTGGAGAAGAAGATTTTTTAAGGTTTCGACCATATATGGTAATGGCAGCCATCTTGGATGTAGTGCTGACCTAATTTTAACAAATCTAAAAAGCATTCATCTAAGGATCATCCATGTGAAGTTTGGTCAAAATTAGCCAAGCGGTTTCTGAGGAGAAGTCGTTTGAAGAAAACTTAACGGACGACGGACGGACGACGGACGACGGAAGACGGACAACACACCATCCCATAAGCTCTGCTGGCCCTTGGCCAGTAGAGCTAAAAATACTTAAATTTTGTCCACTAGTTAGCTCTTCTGATCAGAGATCAGCAGAGCTTATGCCGTGGTGCGGCGTCCGCCGTCTGTCTGTCCGTCCGTAAACTTTTATTTGTAGCGACTACTCCTCTGAAACTACTGGCTGAATATTCATGAAACTTTACAGAAATGTTGCCCATGAAGTCTAGTTGATCCTAGCAAAAATTCATGTTGATGTGAAATCCAAGATGGCCGCCAAAGCTAAAAATAGATTTTTAAAATACAAGTTTGTAGCGACTACTTCTTGAAAACTATAAGTGATATTGATATCGGACTTTTTCTAAAATGATCAGTATGACATGGTGTTGGTCCTTCTCAAAAATCGTTTTGATTCGAAGTTAAACATGGCTGCCAGCGGCCGTCTTTGTTTACATAGAGTTATATAGTAAAAACTTGTAGCGACTACTTCTCTGAAACTACTTGGCGGATGTTCATGAAACTTCACAGGAACGTTGCTCTTGATGTCTAAATGATCCTAGAAAAATTTCAGGCTCGCCGGAAATTCAAGATGGCCACCACAGCTAAAAATAGATTTAAAATAAATAAGTTTGTAGAGACTACTTCTTGAAAACTATAAAAGATATTGATATGGGACTTTTTCTAAAATGATCAGCATGACATGATGTTTGTCCTTATCGAAAATCGTTTTGATTCGACATTAAACATGGCTGCCAACGGCCATCTTTGTTTACATAGAGTTATATAGTAAAAACTTGTAGCGACTACTCCTTTGAAACTACTTGGCGGATTTTCATGAAACTTTACAGAAATGTTGCTCTTGATATCTAATTGATCCTAGCAAAATGTCAGGTCGGCCGGAAATTCAAGATGGCCGCCACGGCTAAAAATAAATTTTCAAAAAACAAGTTTTTAGCGACTACTTCCTGAAATCAAAATCAATCAGTAGAGCTTCAAGGTCATTGACCTCTTGTTTTATTTTTATATGGCTTTATATACCCTGGTCTAAAACTTTTTTTACCGAGTATAGTAAACGAGGGCATTCACATCATAAGTAAGCCACTCAAATGATCTCATGCTCAGTAGAAAACAAGATAGTCATCGAGGGCATTACCATTATTAAGCCATCAAGAGGCACGTCGTCGTCTTGTGGTGAGCACTTGTGCCAAGTAACTTGAAAATCCATCCAGATATTCAGAGGACACGATGGTACGGACTGACTGACGGACGGTGCGACTACTATATGCCACCCTTCGGGTGCATAAAAATGCAGAAGATAAAGATTCAACGACGACATTCACATATTCAAGTCGCTCAAAGACGTTCTTGATGCTGTATTAAAAGCAGAATATACTAAGATTCAGCGAGAGCATTAACGTAATTATTCAAGTCACTCACGAGTTGTCGATGCTTTTATAGAAAACGGACTACGAAGACATTCACACCAGTCACTCAGAGTGTTCTTGATGCTTTACAGAAAACAGAAGATAATAATAATCAGGGTATTTCCGCGAATAAGCAACAGCGTTAGTGAGTGATGCTCTATAGGAAATGGAAGATTAGTAATAGAGTCAACAATGGCAATAACATGGTCAGACTGCATGATTTCTTGATGATGTATAGACAATAGAAGAGCATAGAGTCAACGAGTGTATTAACATATTCAAGCTACTCAAGTGTTCTTGATTCTCATTAGAAAACAAGATTGTGGCGTCAACGAGAGCATTCACATTATGACTATGTCACTCAAGGGTTATTGATGGTCTATAGAAAACAAGATAGTGGAGTCAACGAGAGCATTCACATTATGACTATGTCACTCATGGGTTATTGATGATCTATAGAAAACAAGATAGTGGAGTCAACGAGAGCATTCACATTATGACTGTTACTCAAGGGTTATTGATGATCTATAGAAAACAGAAGGTAGTGCAGTCAGCGAGGGCATTCACGTTATGACTAGGTCACTCAAGAGTTTCTTTATGCTCTATAAAAAAAAAGAGAAGATAGTGGAGTCAACGGGTGCACTACCATATTAAATTAAGCCACTGAAGAGTTCTTGGTGCTCATTACAAAACAAAGGTAAGTGGAGCCAACGAGGGCATTCACATAATGATTAAGCCACACAACAGTTCTTGATGTTTCATAAAAAAAAAGAAGATAACATTGTTATGTTTAGTTTAAACATATTTATTTTACATCGATTGCGAAACAAGTTATTGCAACTTAGATTAATCACTCTCGATGGCTTCCTGGGTAGAACCAGTACTAAGCAATGTGGATTAATTATCTTGCTTAAGGATAAATAACGTGGCCGCGGCGAGGATCGAACCCACGACCTCTCGATCTGGAGTTCGGCGCTCTACCACTGGACCACGCACTCAACATTGTTATCTTTGGGCATTCACATAATGATTAAGTGACTCAATAGTTCTTGATGTTTTATAGAAAACAGAATATAACAGAGTCAACGAGGGCATTCAAATCATGCTGAAGCCATCAATAAACTGGATATACTAGACATTTACCACTCTTCAGACAGGAATAACTCTTAGAAAGGAATTAAGATTTCATAGAGTTTTCATTGACACGATAATGTGTTTTATAGAAACGAAAGGTCAAACAAAAGTGCAAAAGAGCTATTGGCTATCTAAGATATATCGCCATATACACCGCTTTCTGGTACCTACACGTCAACACAGGACGAATGTCAACCGTACGTCCCTCCCAACCCCAACTCCCACAAACGTCCTGACTTTTACAATACTACTAAACTGCATAACATCCAAGTTGGAATGTCTTATTTCAGGACTATGGCTTACCATGACAGGGAGGGTTAGCTGTTAGACACAAAACACACGCACTAAGTGTTCAGATTGGAAAATGACGTGATTAAGACACGCAGACTGAAACTATGGACTGCTTTTAAAGGACCACGTGGTGTTCACGGGGCAATGACAAGATTACGCGGTTGTTTTTATTGTTTTTGATTAATATGGACGTGTACAACGTTCGGTTAATATGAGCTCGGAACTCGGGTATATGTTTGCTTGTACTTATGAGGGCAGGATATGGTTATCAGTTGAACATTGTTATCTGCTCACACGATAGTTGCAAAACCCCGTCATGATAGTTGCAAAGTCATTGTAATTTGACAACATATATCTTTATGACTTGCTTCTGGGGTGAACCAAGTGGTTCAGTGTTACGATATAGTCAAAATCTGAATTACCTCTAGTAATAAGAAACCTACATTTATATCTATATAGTTTTCGCTATACAAACATGTTTACCTTTTAAATTTGAATGAAGTTATTTTGTTGAAACCTGTATGGTTCCCGGACAATACCAGGTCAACTGCCAATTCCGGCAGAGTGGTAGACGTCTCCCGCCCCACCCACTCCCTTCAGTGTGCTTGTCGAAATGACCATCGTCATCACCCTCATGTAGCCACGGGCTAGAGTGGTTGCAATAAAGCACCATCCACATCAAGTCCATACTTTACCCGTTGATGTGGTGGAAGTAACAACATTCTGTGGTGGAGTAACGCCTCAGTGGGGTGTACATTTGCACCGAAGGTTTTGCTTGTTCTTATTTATATATTCCAGAAGTGTTACATAGCGCAAGATGTGGTCCATACATTTTCGAACACTCGCTTCAACGTTGTTTTGTCTAAACGTTTGTCTTTTTTTCAAACATTCGAGGAAATTATGATTTGACATTGTTCTGTGCACTTTCCTGTGTTTGCATGCTTATAAGGTGAGTGCTTCAGGTATATAATGTGAGTGCTTCATGTATATAAGGTATATAAAGGGGATTCATCCATATAAGGTGAGCGCTTTATCCAGGTATATAAAATGAGTGCTTCATTCATGCCTATAAGGTGAGTGCTTCAGTCATATCAGGTGAGTGCTTCGGGCATATCAGGTGAATGCTTCGGGCATATCAGGTGAAAGCTTCAGGCATATCAGGTGAGTGCTTCAGGCATATCAGGTGAGAACTTCAGGCATATCAGGTGAGTGTTTCAGGCATATCAGGTAAGAGCTTCAGGCATATCAGGTGAGTGCTTCAGGCATATAAAGTGAGTGCTTCATTCATGCATTTAAGTTGAGAGCTTCAGGCATATCAGGTGAGAGCTTCAGGCATATCAGGTGAGTGCTTCGGGCATATAAGGTGAGTGCTTCAGGCATATAAAGTGAGTGCTTCGGGCATATCAGGTGAGTGCTTCGGGCATAGCAGGTGAGAGCTTCGGGCATATCAGGTGAGTGCTTCGGGCATATAATGTGAGAGCTTCAGGCATATAAGGTCAGTGCTTCAGGCATATAAAGTGAGTGCTTCATGCATGCATATAAGGTGAGAGCTTCATGCATATCAGGTGAGAGCTTCAGGCATATAAAGTGAGTGCTTCATTCATGCATATAAGTTGAGAGCTTCAGGCATATAAAGTGAGTGCTTCATTCATGCATATAAGTTGAGAGCTTCAGGCATATAAAGTGAGTGCTTCATGCATGCATATAAGGTGAGCTTCAGGCATATAAAGTGAGTGCTTCATTCATGCATATAAGTTGAGAGCTTCAGGCATATACGGTGAGTGCTTCAGGCATATAAAGTGAGTGCTTCATGCATGCATATAAGGTGAGAGCTTCATGCATATCAGGTGAGTGCTTCAGGCGTATAAGGTGAGTGCTTCAGGCATATCAAGTGGGTGCTTCAGGCATAGAAGGTGAGTGATTCATGCATATAAGGTAGTGCTTCAGGCATATCAGGTGAGTGCTTCAGGCCTATCAGGTGACTGCGTCATGCATATAAGGTGAGTGCTTCAGGCCTATCAGGTGACTGCGTCATGCATATAAGGTCAGTGCTTCAGGCATATAAGGTGGGTGTTCCAGGCATATCAGGTGACTGCGTCGTGCATATAAGGTGAGTGATTTATGTATATAAGGTCAGTGCTTCAGGCATTTAAGGTGAGTGCTTCAGGCATATAAGTTGAGTGTTTCATGCATATAAGGTGAGTGCTTCAGGCATATCAGGTGAGTGTTCCAGGCATATCAAGTGAGTGCTTCAGGCATATCAGTTGAGAGCTTCAGGCATATAAGATGAGCGCTTCAGGCATATAAGTTGAGCGTTTTAGGCATATCAGGCGAGAGCTTCGAGCATATAAGGTGAGCGCTTCAGGCATATAAGTTGAGCGTTTTAGGCATATCAGGCGAGAGCTTCAAGCATATAAGGTGAGCGCTTCAGGCATGTCAGGTGAGAGCTTCAGGCATGTCAGATGAGAGCTTCAGGCATATAAGGTGTGTGGTTCAGGCATATAAGGTGAGTGCTTCAGGCATATAAGGTGAGTGCTTCAGGCTTATCAGGTGAGAGTTTCAGGCATATCAGGTGAGTTCTTCAGGCTTATCAGGTAAGCGCTTCAGGCATATGAGGTGAGTGCTTCAGGTATATAATGTGAGCGCTTCAGGCATATAAGGGGAGTGCTTCAGGCTTATCAGGTGAGAGATTCAGGCATATCAGGTGAGTGCTTTAGGCATATAAAGTGAGTGTTTTAGGCATATCAGGTGAGAGCTTCAGGTATATCAAGTGAATGCTTCAGGCATATCAGGTGAGTGCTTCAGGCATATGAGGTGAGTGCTTTAGGCTTATCACCTGAGAGCTTCAGGCATATAAGGTGAGTGCTGCAGGCATATAAGGTGAGTGTTTCGGGCATATCAGGTGATTGCTTCAGGCATAGTATAAGGTGAGCGCTTCAGGCATATAAGGTGAGCGCCTTATGCATATAAGGTGCGCTTCAGGCATAGAAGGGCGCACGAAATTTGCAGGCATATCAGGTGAGTGCTTCAGGCATATAAGGTGAGTGCGTCAGATATATTGATCAGGTGAGTGCTTCAGGCATATAAGGCGAGCGCTTCAGGCATATAAGGTAAGTGGTTCAGGCATATCAGGTAAGTGCTTCAGACATATTGATCAGGTGAGTACTTCAGGCATATCAGGTGTGTGCGTCAGACATATTAATCAGGTGAGTGTTTCAGGCATATAAGGCCAGCGCTTGAGGCATATAATTCGAGAGCTTCAGGCATATAAGGTGAGTACTTCAGGCATATAAGGTGAGCGCTTCAGGCATATAAGGTAAGTGGTTCAGGCATATCAGGTGAGTGCGTCAGACATATTGATCAGGTGAGAACTTCAGGCATATCAGGTGAGTGCGTCAGACATATTAATCAGGTGAGTGCTTCAGGCATATAAGGCCAGCGCTTCAGGCATATAAGGCGAGAGCTTCAGGCATCTAAGGTGAGAGATTAAGGCATCTCAGGTGAGAGCTTCAGGCATATAAGGAGAGTGCTTCAGGCTTATCAGGTGTGAGTTTCAGGCATATCAGGTTAGTTCTTCAGGCTTATCAGGTAAGCGCTTCAGGCATATAAGGTGAGTGCTTCAGGTATATAATGTGAGCGCTTCAGGCATATAAGGGGAGTGCTTCAGGCTTATCAGGTGAGAGATTCAGGCATATCAGGTGAGTGCTTTAGGCATATAAAGTGAGTGTTTTAGGCATATCAGGTGAGAGCTTCAGGCATATCAAGTGAATGCTTCAGGCATATCAGGTGAGTGCTTCAGGCATATAAGGTGAGTGCTTTAGGCTTATCACCTGAGAGCTTCAGGCATATAAGGTGAGTGCTGCAGGCATATAAGGTGAGTGTTCCAGGCATATCAGGTGATTGCTTCAGGCATATAAGGTGAGCGCTTCAGGCATATAAGATGAGCGCTTTAGGCATATAAGGTGAGTGTTTCAGGCATATCAGGTGATTGCTTCAGGCATAATATAAGGTGAGCGCTTCAGGCATATAAGGGCGCACGAAAGCTGCAGGCATATCAGGTGAGTGCTTCAGGCATTTAAGGTGAATGCGTCAGACATATTGATCAGGTGAGTGCTTCAGGCATATAAGGTAAGTGGTTCAGGCATATCAGGTAAGTGCGTCAGACATATTGATCAGGTGAGTACTTCAGGCATATCAGGTGAGTGCGTTAGACATATTAATCAGGTGAGTGCTTCATGCATATAAGGCCAGCGCTTGAGGCATATAATTCGAGAGCTTCAGGCATATAAGGTGAGTACTTCAGGCATATACGGTGAGCGCTTCAGGCATATAAGGTAAGAGGTTCAGGCATATCAGGTGAGTGCGTCAGACATATTGATCAGGTGAGTACTACAGACATATCAGGTGAGTGCGTCAGACATATTAATCAGGTGAGTGCTTCAGGCATATAAGGCCAGCGCTTCAGGCATATAAGGCGAGAGCTTCAGGCATATATGGTGAGTGCTTCAGGCATATAAGATGTGTGGTTCAGGCATATGAGGTGAGTGCGTCAGACATATTAATCAGGTGAGTGCTTCAGGCATATAAGGCCAGCGCTTCAGGCATATAAGGCGAGAGCTTCAGGCATATAAGGTGAGTGCTTCAGGCATATAAGATGTGTGGTTCAGGCATATCAGGTGAGTACTTCAGGCATATCAGGGGAGTACTTCAGGCATATCAGATGATTACTTCAGGCATATGAGGTGAGTACTTCAGGCATATCAGGTGAGTGCTTCAGGCATATAAGATGAGTACTTCAGGCATATAAGGTGAGTGGTTCAGGCGTATCTGGTGAGTACTTCAGGCATAATCGTTGTGTGGTTTAGGCATAATCGTTGTGTGGTTCAGGCATATAAGGTGAGTGGTTCAGGCATATCAGGTGAGTACTTCAGGCATATAAGGTGTGTGGTTCAGGCATATAAGGCTAATACTTCAGGCATATCAGGTGAGTACTTCAGGCATATCAGGTGAGTACTTCAGGCATGTCAGGTGAGTAGTTCAGGCATATAAGGTATGTGGTTCAGGCATATCAGGTGAGAACTTCAGGCATATAAGGTGAGTGGTTCAGGCATATCAGGTGATTACTTCAGGCATATCAGGTGAGTACTTCAGGCATATAAGGTGTGTGGTTCAGGCATATCAGGTGAGTGCTTCAGGCATATAAGGTGTGTGCTTCAGGCATATCAGGTGTGTGCTTCCGGCATATAAGGTGAGTGATTCAGGCATATCAGGTGAGTACTTCAGGCATATCAGGGGAGTGCTTCAGGCATATAAGGTGTGTGGTTCAGGCATATCAGGTGAGTGCTTCAGGCATATAAAGTGAGTACTTCAGTCATATTAAGTGTGTGGTTTAGGCATATCTGTGTGTGGTTCAGGCATATAAGGTGAGCGCTTCAGGCATAAATACGGTGAATGCTTCGGGCATATAAGGTGAGTACTTCAGGCATATCAGGTGAGCGCTTCATTCCCATTTCGGTCTCTTGTTTACATTCCACTTCAAATGTATTTCACTAACGACATTCTACGGATTCTGCTGTTCTGTATATGATTAATACATAGATAGAAGCCATTTGAAGGGGCTGTCTCTAGAAAGGGCTGTCACGATCGATTTTGTCGACCAGCTAGGGTGCGATACTGAAAGAACGTTAACGGCTAATCTAGGACTTTATTATTGGGATTAAACTTGTCCAGTAATGCTTTACACAATGTACATGATATGATTAGAACGAACGCAACCGTTTATAGAGAATTATTTACACTCATTAAATTGTCTGATAAATTTATATGCAGATGATACCGCATGTTTTAAGAGGGTCTTGAGACAGATTGACCCATTGATAAAATGAATGATTATCTTTTTTTTTTTTAAATATTAAATAAATAAATTAAATAAAAACATACCATTTATCGGGGACTGTTACTACTGAAGTGGGAATTATTACAAAAATACACAAACAGCCAGAGTTACAAACAAGTGTCTCCGTGCGTTAATAGATCTCTACTGAAGCGAAAAAAAAACGCAACCCGGAAATTTGCGCTATATATTGTATATACTGAACACGTAATTCCACACTATTCCAAAGAAATCCCAATATGTTATGTAAAAAACAAGTTGCAGTTAGTTAGAAAAATGACACAACTGTGATGTTATTTTAATCACAGTAGGCCTACACCTAACAAGAAAAATTCGTACTGTAATTAACGCATGGTGTATCCTACGTTTGCTCACATGCTTGAGCCAAACGCGTACTTGTCAATAATGGAACTTTGAAGGAATACTATTTACTGTGTTATATGTTGTTTTAGTCTCGTTTTTTTTCGGAAAGAAAGGTCTTACGTAGCCATGTACCATTCGATTAACAACTGCATATTGTACATATAATATATAGCGGAAATTACCGAGTTGCTTTCTTTTTCGTTTCAATATATATATGTATTGCCTGTTATGGGAGGTTCTCGCTCGATAACACCGTTATCCGAGCAAGCAGACGAGACAGGACACTTGAATTAAGGATATCATCAATATTTCCCCGGAATAAGCTGCATCAGCAAATGTTTATGTTCAGAATATTGGCAACGTTTTTAGATTTATCCATTCATATTGGACGTAAAACTTAAACTAGAACACCATGTGCACGTAGTCCGTAATGCGCATTGCGGGATAAATACAGAAGCCACATGGGTGCAGGGAAACCCCAGAAGGTGACGTCACGCGCACGCGCTAAAACAGATCCGTTTACATACAGTAAATTGACAATGCCCACCGTACCACATGGATTAGAAGACTTTTATTAAACCTTAAATACGCTATAAACTCCCAGCCGTTTGTCAGTTTACTTCAATACAATCGCATTTCCAAGCCGTGTACAGTTTACATTTGGGTGGAAATGCGATTTAACAAACGGTTGGGAGTTTACAGCGTATTTAAGGTTTAATAAAAGCCTTCTAATCCATGTGGTACGGTGGGCATTGTCAATTTACCAAATGTTTTGTAAATCTTAATAAAAATCCACTTACCAGCTTCCGAATCGAGCTTCCGTGTATGTAAACGGATTCATATTGGCGCGTGCGCGTGACAAAGGTTGCTACCCTTGAATACGCAACGCTGAAGACAATTGCGCACTAATGTACGTACACACGGGACTCATCCAAGCTTTAGTCGACATAGATATCTTCTGATGAGGAATAGAATAGAATAGAAAATATTTTTTATTTCCAATCATGGGCCAACACTGGCATAGTAATCACATAATAATTTGGATATATATCATAACCTCATATATATGAGGTTATAAAATAACAAAAAGCTTAATTCTGATTATACAACACAATTAACATAAGTAAACATCTAATTAGATAAGGCATAAAACAACAATAACAAAGTATCAATTCAATCCAGTACATTTCTAGATGAAAAATCCATGATTTATAAGACTAACATGACAGACCTGTTTTGTTACTTATATTACAGTTCAAATGATTAAATCTCATGGTATAACATGTGTAAATAAACCCTGCTGTTCTACTGATTATATATTCATCTTCATTACTTAACAAGAAAGCAAACTGATTTTTGCATGATAAAGTATTGACATTTTTACATGTATTAGAGTTCTCTGTTGTAAAGTCATTTCTTACTGTAGCACATTTGGACTTTCCAACATAAAATGAATTTCACTTTCAACTTGATTAGTATCACAAAGTTTACAGAGTCTGCCTGTTAATTGAATATTCTTGTACCGACCAAGTTCTATTTCCAGTTTATGTGCGCTTATTCTAATTTTAGTCAGACAAGATCTAACCTTAGGATCCTTAACAACATGTTGATATTTTTCAAACTCAAATACATTCTTAACACTAGCATAAGTACGCAGTTTTCCAGTATTACCCTCAACACATATACTGAGCCTTTTTGACCAATTTGACTTAAAAACACTGATTGCTTTTGATTTAACTTGTGCAGCTACATTTGTTTTCTGATACTGGTATGGTTTAATACACATGTGATTCATTGCAAAATAAATACTTGAAACCCAACTTGTTTTTCCCTTCTGATGTAAAGAGCAGCTCTCTCTAAATGCTGAATATAATAAAGTGGAAGGCTGAGCCTCCAGAAGTCTCTGAAAATACTTAATAGAATATTTTAAAATTTCAGCATATAAAGGATAACGGCCTGTATCACCTAACACAGCATCTTTAGTAGCTTTCTTGTTAACAGCAAGCACATATTTAGTACTTTTAAATGTAATTTATCACATGGCAGGTTACGAAAGGAATCTTCGATGCTGTAATTTACAGACTTAATTAACTTGGATTCTACATTGACAGTGCCCCATATTTCACAAGAGTATAGAAGTATTGGCTTAATTGTGTGGTCAAAAAGGTGTATAAAACTCTTAACACTAGCACTAGTATTATTACAACTTTTTAATGACTTATAATATGCTCTCAAGCCCCGTTTATATAAATCTTCTTGACAATTACTAAATGTACAATTGGCAGAAAATAAAATGCCGAGATATTTATAGGTATTCGACTGTTCTATCAGATGAGATCTATAATAATTTACTTGAGGAACTTTTCCTCTACCGAAAACTATGCCTTGTGTTTTACTTAAATTAACACAAAGAAAAATCCACAAAGCATGCAAAAAGTTTCAACCCTTTAGACGTATAGGTGTATTGGGTTAATTAAAGAGTCGCCCTTAACAATGATCTTTTTCAAAAACATGGTTGATCACCTTTTTTTCCCTGTGGTCGTGTTGCAAACGCTGAACACTACTTCTTCCATTGCAATAAGTACAGCGATACAAGAAACATTCTCATGAATTCATTACCACGTTTACCAAATATTACATTGAAAACACTGCTCCTTGGAGATCAAAATGTAGCATACAATGCAAACATTTGTATTTTCGACGCAGTTCATAATTATATTGAAAGCTCAAGACGTTTTAACTTGTAGATCGGTTCCTTCCTTTGTTGAAACTTTTAAACTGTACACCGTGTATTCACACACGGGTATTTCAAGAACCCGTGAAAAAACTATGGCACATATGCATTATTATATGACCTGAACACCTGCCTAGAGTTTTGATAAACGGTTTTATAGTGTAATTTTGCCGTTATTTGGCGGGTTAGTTTCTTTTAAAAATGTCATAATGTTTGTCTTCAAGGGATTAACATAGTGAATATTTCTGTAAAACTTCTTTTTTCTTTGTGCTTAAAATGTTTAAGGAATATACCGTTACAAGAAAGAGAAACGAAATAAAACGTGTATGATACATAAAACATATTTTTAAAGTTAGACACAGGCCCAAGTCTGTTATTATGTCTGTTAGTTAGGCAATATTGCGTGAAATTTCCGCAGTCACGTGCAACAGTGTCCTTTCAATTTGTTATTAGGTTGTGGGTTGGATGATATATCACGTACCTTATTATGGGACCGCTGTCCGATTAAACAGAGGTATAGTAGTCCATGTCATGTATAGCCATTCGTTCGTGTCATGATGATTCATGTTTGACAATAGTAGTTGCGCGAGGTTAAACTATGAAATTGAAAATGTTTGAAATTCGTCATTCAAAGTGGCAAGTGGTTCATGAATTGAATCCCTATCCCGTCATCAACAGGCAAATCTTATAATATATGTACACCGGCCCGTTTCAAAATTTTCTGACGACAAGGTATATACATGAATATATAACTGACGACAAGGTATATACATGAATATATAACTTACATTTGATTTTGAGAATCCAAACTCTATAGACGCAATAGAAACGGCTTTAACCAGGCAGGCCAAACTTCAAAACTGGAGCGTCGAATTATGTTACCAACTCATAACTCATTTTACGCATATTCAATCACTGGTATTTTAAGAAAATAACGAATAAACTTGTTCTTTTAATCGACACATATACATTATTATACGACCTGAACACCTAGTTTTGCCGTTATTTGGTGGGTTAATGTCACAATTTTGTTTAACTGTTAATGTTCTCGCTAAGTTTCAGTTTAATATGTAGAATATACACATGTTGACATGTGTCGTAGCCCAGTGGATAGAAGGCGGACTTGAAATGCGGAGGACCCGGATTCAAGTCTCACCGGCGGCACTGAGTTTAGTTGGTGTGTTCTCGAGTAAGACACTTTCACTTAGCCTAATCCAGGCGGTCCCGTGTGTCGGAGTCTATCTTCCGAGCATGTTATCGTTTGTAGAAGCTTGAAGGGCAGGTTCTCGGATTCCTCTGTATCCTTCCCCTCTCTCTGGGGCGGTTCGAAATAACTTGCGTGTTTGCTGAATATATGTGCTCGTGATCAGTATAGATCACTATAGTAGCGTCTTCCCGGATCCGTACCTGCATATCGATCCTTGGCCTAAACATGTATAATATGGTCGCCCGCTATCAACCTTTAAATCAACAATAAACGTGACTAGCTTATTGACAATATCCGTAATCTTAAGTGGCGTGTACTATATATAAAGGATTCAATAACTGATCATAAGTACACTCTAATTTCCACTATCTAATGATGTATATCAATAATTCAAGTCAAGGTATTGTCATGGGTGCACTAGTACAAAGTCAGTACATTCGCCAACAGCGGGTTAATGAGATGAGATGAACGTTTTTTTGATATTAACAAGGCATAATTCGTTTGTGTCGCACATATAAATCACAGACATATCACATTAATAAGTTACTATGTGTGTAATTTATATATATACATATATATATATATATAGCGGTCTACATTTAGGCACTTGAACGAAAGTAATTTAACATTAACTTTCTAATTTGTTCAGTTCCTATTGCGGCTGATGTTATACAAACATGCTTTTTCCACCTCTCGCCGATGCGAGTTTGAATCCCACTGGTATATCGACGTGTAGGTGAGTGCAGATTTTTATGGATGACGGGAGGTATACAGTACTATTCAGGAAAAGTGTGTGGTCTGACTCCACTACTAAGAATCAACCGTCATATATAGCCCCAAATTATGGGCTGAAAATACCGTTACCCATTTCCGTCATTCGCATATGCTGGTTTTGTCCGCTAACAAAGTCGGCGGACATTTTCTTCTCCTGATGATGATGATAGTAAATAATACAGTTGTAATTAATGGCCTATGTAAAGGTTATCTATTGGATACTGCATCACATTCTTTCGTAGAGCATGTGTGCGGGTGTGCAGTGCAGGTGAGCAGATGTGCGAAAGTGTTACTTGAGTTAGAACACTTAACTTACCAGCCCTTTGTATGGTTTTGATATTCCATGTGGCCGTGTTAACACCAAACAAAATAAATTAAACAAGAAATGTCACTAATAAGTTACAAATACCCTCGAAAAGTTCGACTCATTTGACCTTTGACCTACAAGTGTGACCTTGACCTTTGAGGTACGGACCCGATTCTTGCACACGACTTAGCACCCTGATCTTCTTTCCAAATATAAAAGTAATTTAAGGACTCTTCTGAGACAAGGATTATCACAACCTGACTTCTATGGTGATGTGAGTTATAAACTTCGTTAGATTCTTGGTCATGATCACTTTCATACTATCTTTGTTAAACTTGTTAAGTTTGTCAAAAGAGGTTATGACCCTATCATTTTGCAACGTACTGCATGCTTGGTGATGGACCTTTTTACAGTTCGCCACTATGCTTTTCCTCTGTAATTGTACGATGACCGGACAGGCTGTGGACCCTATGATGACGCCTATTGGGACGGTGGCGTTTGATGTTTGTCTATGATCTTTCTTGTCGTGCCCTTAATGGTTTATTCTCTTGTTGATCTGGCTCTGCCAAGTCATCGAGTACCTTCATTGTGGCTTTCTAGGCTATTGTTATTTTGTATTATATTTACCCGAGCATATTTGTGTTTTACTTATATTGCCTATTGATGCTGCCTTGTTGGTTAGAGATTTAGATCATGGTAGGGATTTCTTTATTTACACTGTCCTGTTTTAATGGGATGACAGTAGGGTAAGTGTGAGGTTTGGTGCACCCTAGAACCGGTTTAAACCCCCAGTGGCCTACTTTGCCACTGACCGTTCCAAGGCGGTAGCCCTATTGTCAACCCTTTTGTGTTTGTGATGTCGTTTGCATTTTTTTTATTACTTTTGCCTTCTCGTTTGTCTGTTTGCGTGTTTGTTTCTGTGTTTTGTGGTCAACTGTCCTCCTTGAGTGCTGCTTTCCTTATCCGATATTTTTATATTTCTTCTAATTGTGGTTAACATTTGTATAATGTTTCATGGAATTATTTTCAGTTATTTCAAAATTATGGCTGAGACATGATTATTTTGGACGGAAACTTTGAAGACGAACGGACGGAGGACGCACCTCGGGTGCATAAAAAGACTTTTAGGGTCAGAGAAAGCTCGGATTAAGGTTAAAAGTTCGACGAAGAACAGTGCAGTGTTAAAAGTGGTTACCAGTGCACACTGCTAGCTGGTAGGCTGTTTGGCAAGTGTTCCGTTGCAACGCAGTAAGCGGGAACAAGAGGGCCTAAAGTCGCAGTAAACGGAAACAAGAGGGTCTGGAGCCGCAGTAAACTGAAACAAGAATGCCTGAAGCCGCAGTAAACGGGAACAAGAGGGTTTAGAGCCGCAGTAAGCGGGAACAAGAGGGCCTGGAGTCGCAGTAAGCAGGAACAAGAGTGTCTGGAGCCGCAGTAAGCGGGAACAAGAATTCCTGGAGCCGCAGTAAACGGAAAAAAAAAGGGCATGGAGCCGCAGTAAACGGAAACAAGAGGGCCTGTAGCCGCAGTAAACGGAAACGAGGGCCTCGAACCGCAGTAAACGGAAACAAGAATTCCTGGAGCCGCAGTAAGCGGGAACAAGAGGGCCTGGAGCCGCAGTAAGCGGGAACAAGAATGCCTGGAGCCGCAGTATCACAACCTGACTTCTATGGTGATGTGAGTTATAAACTTCGTTAGATTCTTGGTCATGATCACTTTCATACTATCTTTGTTAAACTTGTTAAGTTTGTCAAAAGAGGTTATGACCCTATCATTTTGCAACGTACTGCATGCTTGGTGATGGACCTTTTTACAGTTCGCCACTATGCTTTTCTCTGTAATTGTACGATGACCGGACAGGCTGTGGACCCTATGATGACGCCTATTGGGACGGTGGCGTTTGATGTTTGTCTATGATCTTTCTTGTCGTGCCCTTAATGGTTTATTCTCTTGTTGATCTGGCTTCTGCCAAGTCATCGAGTACCTTCATTGTGGCTTTCTAGGCTATTGTTATTTTGTATTATATTTACCCGAGCATATTTGTGTTTTACTTATATTGCCTATTGATGCTGCCTTGTTGGTTAGAGATTTAGATCATGGTAGGGATTTCTTTATTTACACTGTCCTGTTTTAATGGGATGACAGTAGGGTAAGTGTGAGGTTTGGTGCACCCTAGAACCGGTTTAAACCCCCAGTGGCCTACTTTGCCACTGACCGTTCCAAGGCGGTAGCCCTATTGTCAACCCTTTTGTGTTTGTGATGTCGTTTGCATTTTTTTTATTACTTTTGCCTTCTCGTTTGTCTGTTTGCGTGTTTGTTTCTGTGTTTTGTGGTCAACTGTCCTCCTTGAGTGCTGCTTTCCTTATCCGATATTTTTATATTTCTTCTAATTGTGGTTAACATTTGTATAATGTTTCATGGAATTATTTTCAGTTATTTCAAAATTATGGCTGAGACATGATTATTTTGGACGGAAACTTTGAAGACGAACGGACGGAGGACGCACCTCGGGTGCATAAAAAGACTTTTAGGGTCAGAGAAAGCTCGGATTAAGGTTAAAAGTTCGACGAAGAACAGTGCAGTGTTAAAAGTGGTTACCAGTGCACACTGCTAGCTGGTAGGCTGTTTGGCAAGTGTTCCGTTGCAACGCAGTAAGCGGGAACAAGAGGGCCTAAAGTCGCAGTAAACGGAAACAAGAGGGTCTGGAGCCGCAGTAAACTGAAACAAGAATGCCTGAAGCCGCAGTAAACGGGAACAAGAGGGTTTAGAGCCGCAGTAAGCGGGAACAAGAGGGCCTGGAGTCGCAGTAAGCAGGAACAAGAGTGTCTGGAGCCGCAGTAAGCGGGAACAAGAATTCCTGGAGCCGCAGTAAACGGAAAAAAAAAGGGCATGGAGCCGCAGTAAACGGAAACAAGAGGGCCTGTAGCCGCAGTAAACGGAAACGAGGGCCTCGAACCGCAGTAAACGGAAACAAGAATTCCTGGAGCCGCAGTAAGCGGGAACAAGAGGGCCTGGAGCCGCAGTAAGCGGGAACAAGAATGCCTGGAGCCGCAGTAAACGGGAACAAGAGGGCCTGGAGCCGCAGTAAGCGGGAACAAGAATGCCTAGACCGCAGTAAACGGGAACAGGAGCGTCTGGAGCCACAGTAAGGGGAACCAAGAGGGCCTGGAGCCGCAGTAAGCGGGAACAAGAATGCCTAGAGTCGCAGTAAGCGGGAACAATCGGGCCTGGAGCCGCAGTAAACGTAAACAAGAATGCCTGGAGCCGCGGAAAGCGGGAACAATCGGGCCTGGAATCGCAGTATGCGGGAACAAGAATGCCTAGAGCCGCAGTAAGCGGGAACAAGAGGGCCTGGAGCCGCAGTAAGCTGGAAAAAGAGGGTCTGGAGCCGCAGTAAGCGGGAACAAGAGGGCCTTGAGCCGCAGTAAGCGGGAACAAGAGGGCCTGTAAATAACGATATCAATATGTTCGATCGTTTGTATCCAGACCCCCACAGAACACCCACCCCCCCCCCCACCCCCAACCCCTCCCCCACCACCCCTTACAATAATCAAGTTCAATAAGATTTACTTTATTATAAGAGTGCCCCCTTAGAATGTTGTATGGCGCCCTGGCGTAGTATACAGACATGCCTGGCGTAGTATAGACATGGCGCCCTGGTGTAGTATACAGACATGGCGCCTTGGCGTAGTATAGACATGGCGCCCTGGTGTAGTATACAGACATGGCGCCCTGGCGTAGTATACAGACATGGCGCCTTGGCGTAGTATAGACATGGCGCCCTGGTGTAGTATACAGACATGGCACCCTGGCGTAGTATAGACATGGCGCCCTGGCGTAGTATACAGACATGGCGCCCTGGCGTAGTATACAGACATGGCGCCTTGGCGTAGTATAGACATGGCACCCTGGTGTAGTATACAGACATGGCGCCTTGGCGTAGTATAGACATGGCGCCCTGGCGTAGTATACAGACATGGCACCCTGGCGTAGTATACAGACATGGCGCCCTGGCGTAGTATAGACATGGCGCCCTGGCGTAGTATACAGACATGGCGCCCTGGCGTAGTATACAGACATGGCGCCTTGGCGTAGTATAGACATGGCGCCCTGGCGTAGTATACAGACATTGCGCCCTGGCGTAGTATACAGACATGGCGCCCTGGCGTAGTATAGACATGGCGCCCTGGCGTAGTATACAGACATGGCGCCTTGGCGTAGTATAGACATGGCGCCCTGGCGTAGTATACAGACATGGCGCCCTGGCGTAGTATAGACATGGCGCCCTGGCGTAGTATACAGACATGGCGCCCTGGCGTAGTATAGACATGGCGCCCTGGCGTAGTATACAGACATGGCGCCCTGGCATAGTATACAGACATGGCGCCTTGGCGTAGTATAGACATGGCGCCCTGGCGTAGTATACAGACATGGCGCCCTGGCGTAGTATACAGACATGGCGCCTTGGCGTAGTATAGACATGGCGCCCTGGCTTAGTATACAGACATGGCGCCCTGGCGTAGTATACAGACATGGCGCCTTGGCGTAGTATAGACATGGCGCCCTGGCGTAGTATACAGACATGGCGCCCTGGCGTAGTATAGACATGGCGCCCTGGTGTAGTATACAGACATGGCGCATGGCGCCCTGGCGTAGTATACAGACATGGCGCCCTGGCGTAGTATACAGACATTGCGCCTTGGCGTAGTATAGACATGGCGCCCTGGTGTAGTATACAGACATGGCGCCCTGGCGTAGTATACAGACATGGCGCCTTGGCGTAGTATAGACATGGCGCCCTGGCGTAGTATACAGACATGGCGCCTTGGCGTAGTATAGACATGGCGCCCTGGCGTAGTATAGACATGGCGCCTTGGCGTAGTATAGACATGGCGCCCTGGCATAGTATACAGACATGGCGCCTTGGCGTAGTATAGACATGGCGCCCTGGCGTAGTATACAGACATGGCACCCTGGCGTAGTATAGACATGGCGCCCTGGCGTAGTATACAGACATGGCGCCCTGGCATAGTATACAGACATGGCGCCTTGGCGTAATATAGACATGGCGCCCTGGTGTAGTATACAGACATGGCGCCTTGGCGTAGTATAGACATGGCGCCCTGGCGTAGTATACAGACATGGCACCCTGGGGTAGTATACAGACATGGCGCCCTGGCGTAGTATACAGACATGGCGCCCTGGCGTAGTATACAGACATGGCGCCTTGGTGTAGTATAGACATGGCGCCCTGGCGTAGTATACAGACATTGCGCCCTGGCGTAGTATAGACATGGCGCCCTGGCGTAGTATACAGACATGGCGCCCTGGCGTAGTATACAGACATGGTGCCCTGGCGTAGTATAGACATGGCGCCCTGGTGTAGTATACAGACATGGCGCCTTGGCGTAGTATAGACATGGCGCCCTGGCGTAGTATACAGACATGGCGCCCTGGCGTAGTATACAGACATGGCGCCTTGGCGTAGTATAGACATGGCGTCCTGGTGTAGTATACAGTCATGGCGCCTTGGCGTAGTATAGACATGGCGCCCTGGCGTAGTATACAGACATGGCGCCTTGGCGTAGTATAGACATGGCGCCCTGGCGTAGTATACAGACATGGCGCCCTGGCGTAGTATACAGACATGGCGCCCTGGCGTAGTATAGACATGGCGCCCTGGCGTAGTATACAGACATGGCGCCCTGGCGTAGTATACAGACATGGCGCCCTGGCGTAGTATAGACATGGCGCCCTGGCGTAGTATACAGTCATGGCGCCCTGGCGTAGTATACAGACATGGCGCCTTGGCGTAGTATAGACATGGCGCCCTGGTGTAGTATACAGACATGGCGCCTTGGCGTAGTATAGACATGGCGCCCTGGTGTAGTATACAGACATGGCGCCCTGGCGTAGTATAGACATGGCGCCCTGGCGTAGTATACAGACATGGCGCCTTGGAGTAGTATAGACATGGCGCCCTGGCGTAGTATACAGACATGGCGCCTTGGCATAGTATAGACATGGCGCCCTGGTGTAGTATACAGACATGGCGCCCTGGCGTAGTATACAGACACACATTCAAATTTACTCTTCATGGACACAGAAATTCAAGTTCACTTCTGACAATTAAGTGAATTAACTGCTATTTCACATCCAGAATGCACGCTGCTGCAGCACAACTATGGAAACTATAGTTACCAAGACAACACACTTTGTTCCATTTATAATGTTTATTTTCTCTAATTATCGCAAACTTTAAGACAATGGTTTACATTATACATTTTGTGAAGATAACTTCCAACAGAAATCCAACTATTTGTTGAAATATTGTTTATAACTGATCAACTTATATGTATTCATTTTACTTTAATGAGGTTGTGGTAAGTTCGAGCATATTTGACTGACTAAATGTACTGTGGAGGCTAGAGCACCTAAGTGTATAGAAAATCAATACAATACAGTACACCTATCACATACAGCTCTGGAATAAAATCAATAAAATACAGTACACCTATCACATACTGTTCTGGAATCCACCAGTTTATAGTTGACTACCTTCAATTAACACAGAACAACTATTGTTTTAGACAAGCTCATTAAGCCCATTCAACATATTAATGTTATAGATAGATGGCTGCTGTACAAGAGAAAGATGGCTGGTTGGCTATTGTACAAGATAGATGACTGACATACAAGAGAGAAGACTACTGCACGACTTTTATAAATGTAATATACCCAGAAGACTGCAAGAATTTTATTGAACTACTAAAAGCCATTCCGTACAAAACCTGGGGCGACATACTTCTGATTGATGCTGGTAGCAGCTGCGGCTTTCCTGCAATGTAACGTAACCATGGTAAGATGCCCAACCCAGTAACCTCAGGCTGCCACCTATTCATAAGGATACCTATAAATGTTCTGACTGGAGGAATAGCTTTCATTATGCCTTTAGTCAACTCCATCGATCAGTTGAGATTAATCAGGGGCTACTGTGGTCTTGTCTGCATTTAATTGCTCACAGGCCATAATTCATTAATAATACAGAAATATAGTTCATTAATAACAAAGACAGAAGAAGCCAGAAAGAAAGAATCCATAGTTCATTAATAACAAAAAAGAAACCAGAGTTCATCAATAACAAAGAAAGAAGCCATAATTCATTAATAATACAGAAAGAATAAGACATTAACATAGGAAACACTTGAAAATATGTCACAAAATTGACCGTAAACTCAATAGTTTGAACAGAAGATACATTAGTTAACAAGTATTATCTAAAAATAGATAAATTCAAGAACTTTTTTTCCTATAAATAATGGATATGGCAATCTGTTTAGAAGAGTTGCATACAAATGTTGACTGTTTGCAAAACAGTGTATTCCTGTGTTAATGTGATAATCCACCATGTAATGGTCAGTGCAAAGTTTCTATCGTCAACATGATCAGTGAATGTCTGGTTTGCAATTTGTCACCAGTCAACGTTTGTATATTGTCTACAGTTGACTTCTGTGTGGAGTTACCGTACACATGTCCCAACACGGTTTTATACCCTATGTCACACTACACGCTTTCGTTCAGTATCGTTGATCAGTTATAAACAGTATCACAACAAACATGTTCAAGGAGCTGCCAAAAACCTGGGAGGATTGTAAGAGACTGTACTTACATTACCATTATGTATATATTATCTGTGTTAAATTGAACAATATTTCAATTTACACCAGTATCATGTTTGCTAGTGATAAATGCCTTTGTTTTGATGTGTTCTGCTTTGCAGATATCAATAAAAAGTCTAATACTGAGTACACCAAAATCTTAAAGGGGGTACATCAGGCTTTTGGTGGTGATCTCGGGGTCGGGACTTAAAATTGAGAAATAGCGATATTTTCTATTCTAAAGGACAAAACACAACGAGCCTAAACATGACCCCTTATTTCCAAAAAAAATCATTTTGTACAGGAATACGTGCTATCCTAGGTTACACACCAGGATTCAGTTCTAGATCCATGATTGATTGTGCAAGAAAAAGACTGACACACCCCCTTTAATCAATTGATTGTTCATGACTGATACTACAATAGTATAAATGAACTGGAACTGTCGATTTTGTACTAAAATTGAGAACTTAAGTTGGGTGAACCACTGAAACTTAGAACAGTTAAAAAATAGTTTTTCTTCACATTACTTCAAATTACAGTTACATAAACCTTCAAAATCAGTATTTTTTTAGTAGCGAGAATTTTTATATTTTGTATATTAGAAATAGAACATCATCTGATTTTCGTGTATTATATAAATGATTCAATAATAACAAATTGTTTATTCGCCATCAGGGTCAGTGCAATTAGTATTTACAACTGAATTCCTAAAAATGGTAACAAAATAATTATGTTTTAATTACTGCTATTAAGTTACATGGCCTGTTTTACTGTTTATTCTGGGAACTGTTCCCTAGAAGGTTAAACAAGCAGTCTATTAATAGTAATGTTTTCAAGTTGCTTTTATCAGTCTTTTAGTAAGCAAAGAGAGCAGTATCATCCTTATTAAATCACTTCTGCTCACTGTTAGAAATTGTTAATCATTCAAGATATCCAACAGTCCCTTTAAATATAATATCAACAATACCTATTGCATCTACCTAAATCCTCCCAGATTTCTAACTGTCCATTTAAAGACAATATCAACAACAGCATAATTTACAACACTACTGCATCTACCTAAATCCTCAATGATTGCCTACTGTCCCTTTAAGGACACTATCAACAACAGCATGACCTTAGGATCTATTGTCTCCAAAATGTTGCATTCTTATAGATGTATTAACAAAAGCTATCATCACAGGTACCGATCTAACAAAATCCCTTGTACAATGTAGTAATATTATATAGTATATGGGAAACCTTTTTAGACTGATAACTGTGATAATATGGTCGTTTTAATTCTTATTTGTGACCTTAACAAATATGGTCTGAGAAAATTTTAAAATTAACGCAGTAGCCAACTTAAAATTGTAAAGTGATCGCAAGAGACATGTACACAGCTTAATCAATGGCTATTCCTGAGCAACCAAAACCATTGATTTTTATTTCAGTTCAATAACTTCAACACCACTGAAATATCTGCAGGTTTGCCAATGATAATCAGTCAACTTTCATGTTTTACATGCAATGTGAATTTTTTGTATAAAGCAGGCAGCACACAAACAAGAAAAAGCTACCATGTCTCATTTCCTATGGATGCAGTATGTCCCTGTGGAATGCAAATAAGAGAAACAATTTCCCAATATCAGACAAAAGTCAATCTATATATCACTTCTTTTTTAATAACTCTCGAGTTATGCAACATTTTGACAACAATAGGACATAAAAACTCACATAGATCATCAATAATCTCCCAGGTTGCAAGGCACTATGTCAAACATGGAAGCTTTTAACAAGACTACAGCCTGGTTCAAGTACTATACAATGGCCAGTGTGCCTGCTTGTGGTTCTGTTTCAGCCATTATGGTTAAGCTTCAGCCATTATGGTGCTGTTTAGGCTATTATGGTTTTGCTTCAGCCATTATGGAACTGTTTCAGGCATTGTGGTTAAACTTCAGCCATTATGCTCCTGCTTCAGCCATTGTGGTGCTGATTTAGCCATTATGGTTCTGGTTCAGCAATTATGGAGCTGCTTCAGTCATTATGCTGCTGCTTCAGCCAGTATGGTGCTACATCAGCCATTGTGGTTCTGCTTCAGCCAGTATGGTGCTACATCAGCCATTGTGGTGCTGCTTCAGCCAGTATGGTGCTACATCAGCCATTGTGGTGCTGCTTCAGCCAGTATGGTGCTACATCAGCCATTGTGGTGCTGCTTCAGACATTATGGTTCTGGTTTAGCCATTGTGGTATTGCTTCAGATATTATGCTCCAAGTTTGACACAATGCCTTACAACTGGCAGATCAATGATGTTTTCACATTTTCTTGGCACGCTTATTTTGTAACCTATCTATAACGCCAAAACAATAAGCATTCCATTTGTCTGGAGACCCAGTATGGAACAGACCGTCTGGAGACCCAGTATGGAACAGACCATGTCTGGAGACCCAGTATGGAACAGAGCATTACAATCAATTCGATACCTTCTGAATATTGCAATTGATTTTTGATACATTAATGTCTGCTTCTAAATTTCCAATAACCCAATTATGGAATGTTTCTATATCTCTTCCTGAAGAGTTGACTGAAGTGTTGAATTGAATTATTTTACAATATTTTATATCTGTTCCACAGAAGGAGGGATATTCCTTATTACTGGTCATTTGTGTGGAAAGATTCCTTTTCAATAGCAAAATTTTAAGCTATTATTGTTTAATTGTGGACAGGGACAGTTTCCAGGTACTGCCTAGTATATCCAGTCAGGACTAACAGCGGAGTGACCACTATCACTTAAATAGTTCAATCGACCCAAAGTTAAAAATCTGCCTTACATTAGGTTGGTCAATCTAACATTACATAGGTCAATCTAACATGTCAGGATAGATCAATGTTGGGAATCTAATCGTTGGCTGTTAATTTTGGAGCCCCCTCTTTTTCTTTTTTTATTTTAACATTTCTGATATTCACAAGGATCATATTCCATAAATATGAAAAATTATTTTTCTAAAAATATTGTACTTTTTCTTCTATTAAATCTGTAAAAAAAATCTATATTTCGATTGGTGAAAGTGAAACTTTTGTATGCTTATAAATAATAAGACACCAATAAGTTTTGCATTCATCCCTTGAATTGCATATATAACCTGAGGTGGGGGTATTTTCACATTACCTCCGAGTAGTTCCATTTAGGAAGCACAGTTGTGTTAATTACACAGGGAGGCAGATAACCTCACAGGAAGTCGGTAATTCCCATCTTATACAACACAATCATCCCTAATTGGAGACACACAACTTGCGATACATAACAACAATCCTAAATCTGCAGCTCTTCATTTCTTTGTATTGTTTTAACCATTATTACTTTGTTTTCTTGCTTAATCCCCTACAATATCTTTTCATAGTTACCTCTACATTCTGGGAAGGTTTTATCTAATGTTGGTAGAACTTGCTACCCGATCCATTTGTCATTATAATATTTCTGTCGTATAAATGTTAATAATACTCAGTATGTATGTAAAATATGCCAATAAAATATGTTTAAATCAAACCCAAATCTGATTTTCTGTAACGTTTTAACACCTGTAAATTAAATCTATAATTCTATTGTTCGAAACCATACGACTTTTGTTTTGATGAATTTGCTTGACAAGATGGAAGGTTCAAAGCAAGTGTGCCAAGTAGATGCAGTAGATTGGTGAATCCTTGACAAACCACCACCACTGCTGTACCTTTGATGTTTACATAGACAACACACATCGCCCAGTGAATTGAATCGGATTGGGTTTTACAGCACCGAAACAAAATTAAGTTATATGGTGCCAGGCGGGTATGAACTTTCTGGATCCGTGCCTCATTTACATCGAGATAAAAACACAAGGCATGGATTCAGGAACTTCACAATCACTGGATAAACAAAGTTACTGAAACTCTGTATTTTAATCCTTTATTAGTCAACTACTACGACCATGTAGATGAAAATCACTCTAGTGGAGTTTCATTTACAGCGCTCATAAGCAACTTCTTCAAAATTTCTATTATCTGTAACAAGACAATAAAAGTAAAATTATATGAATTTGAAAGCTGAATACAACAACAAAACTGATTTGGTTTTGTGTGTGGAATTGAACATTAAAAATAGTTTTCTTCGTTAAAATAAGTCCAGTTAGCAACACAAAGTTGTAATTTTTTAAATGTATAGATCAATCACATTACAGGATTCACTGGGCAATGTTACTGTCACTGCAGCGAATCAAAACTACATCAGCAGTAGCGGCTGTATCACTGACGTAATGCTAGTAATGTAACCATGAGAGGAACATTTATACAGGGTGTATATAAAACATATTCGGAAAAGTTTTAAACTAGAATAATTAATAAAAAGCTTTACATGATACATAAAACAACAGGAAGCAGTGTATATAGAGGCTGCACTTCAAACCAAGCAGGAGTTGTTGCAGTACCTTTAGCATCATTTTGTAGACAACCCTGCTCTTACAAGAGAAGGAAAAGACAACCCTGCTCTTACAAGAGAAGGAAAAGACAAACCTGCTCTTACAAGAGAAGGAAAATAAAACTCCGCTCTTACAAGAGAAAGGAAAGACAACCCTGCTCATACAAGAGAAGGAAAAGGCAATCCTGCTCTTACATGAGAAGAGAAATCTTCAAAAATCTTCTCAAAAGTAACAAATTCAATTTTCAGAAAAGGCGTAAGACCTACCGGTTCACCCACCCCCCATCCCCCACTCCACTCCCCTCACCCCATCCCCCATTTTTAAACTTCTTCAATTTTATGCTTTAACTTTTAACAAAGGACCAATCCAGTCTACAATGTATTAATAAAAATATAAAGAATCAAAATGACAAATCAATAGCTTAGACCTGAAATATGTTTCTGCCGATCAAATCACTACAAATCAAGAGTATGGAACTGAATTGGGTTTTAAGGTGCACCAACACATGAAAGGTTATATGGCTCAAGATTATGGATATATTTGTTATTAATGGGTTGTTAGAAGAAGGACTTTTGATATATAAATATCAATAAAACCTCCACACAATAACCTTTTGTCCTGTGAAAAGAGCGCACATTAACCCTTTGTTTAATATGTATATCCTGAAATAAACCATGGAATTGAGGGATCAAACCTACAGCAGTGAGGGGCAAGTGATTGTAAACCATGGAAAACATATGTTTACCATAATAGGTATTAACAGACTAAACACTTTACGTTTCATATTTTCAGGAACTTCTAATTTTTTGAATTATTTCAGTTATTTGAAAAGAAAATGAAGACTGACATGTTAATGCAGCTTCAACACCAGAACTAGGCGATTTGTTTTTGTCTACAAAATAATACAAGGTGATATACGTGAATAGGCCTATATCATACAGGATACCCTGTAAGAGTTACCCTGGTAACCAAGGTACTTTTGACTGGTATCATGCTAAGTCAATGTACTTTTTACAGGACCATGCTAAGCTAAGGTACTTTGACAGGTACCATGCTAAGCCAATGTACTTTTGACAGGTACAAAGCTAAGGTACTTTTGACAGGTACCATGCTAAGTCAATGTACTTTACAAGTACCATGCTAAGCTAAGGTACCTTTGACATGTACCATGAAAAACCAAAGCACTTTTGACAGGTACCATGCTAAGGCAAGGTACTTTTGACAGGTACCATGCTAAGCTAAGGTACCTTTGACAGATACCATGCTAAACCAAAGCATGTTTGACAGGTACCATGCTTAAACCACGGTTCTTTTGACAGAAACCAAGATAAGCCAATGTAATTTTGACATGGTACCAAGCTAAGCCAATGTACTTTTGACAGGTACTAGTTAAGCCAAGTACACCTACAGGACACCTTGTACGATATGGATCTATTTAGCGTGCTAAGATGTGCATGGATGATTTTCTGTACCCTTTACTGCAATCTGCATGCAGTACCGTCAGACTCATAGCCAGCTAACATGATATTTCAACAGGACTCTTCCTATTTAGTGACTGGTCAATTCTTCTGATAACTAGATGGAAATGCCAATAAAGGGTACAGAAACACATAGCAAAAATTAATAAAAAGAACACAAGTACGACATTTAAACTAAACTCACTATTCCATTAGTTTGCCAACAATCAGTCGAGAATCTCAGCTAACACTTTAAAAAATGAATAATGTCTGAAGGTTTTATTTTTTTTTATAAATTTGGCAAACAAATGGAATTTATATCTAACTTTTAAGTAATTACTTATTTATCTTTATCTTCTTTTTATTATTTTCCAAACTGTCTTGCCATATTTGGCACTATAGACATGATTATAATTCAAGGAAATAATAGTTGTTAAAGATAATCGTCCATCACCATTTCTAAATGATTTCCTACCCAAATAATTTCACAGGTTAAAAAAGGTCAAATTTCAAATAAAATTCTTAACAACAAACTGCTTTTTTAAATTTGGATAATCTTTTATCAAAATGCATGTTTGTCATTTTCAGAAGCAAAACACTAAAAGTGTAAATGTTCTGTGCATCCTGCTCTTATCTCCCAAAAAAGGAGTTGTTTTTTTTGCTTATAAAGAGCGTTCAAAGTTGGTAAATAACTCGACCCAATACACCATAACAAAATCACATAACAAAATAAGAATATAGCTCAAAGATTGCACACATGTGTAATCGTCCACTCCATCTGTGCAACCTTTGATTTATATACGTAACACACTAATAACATAACCTTAATCTAGATGACTTGATAGGTCATCAGTGTGTTACATAAACAGATATACCCCAGGTATGGTATCAGATATCCACACCATCACCCTATGTGTGTTATACGGATATTCACACCATATCACCCCAGGTGGGGTATCCGGATATCCATGCCATATCACCCTAGGTATGGTATCAGATATCCACACCATATCACCCCAGGTGTGTTATAAGGATATTCACGCCATATCACCCCAGGTGTGGTATCCGGATTTCCACACCACATCACCCCAGGTATGTTATTCTGATATCTGCGCTATATCACCCCAGGTTTGGTATTCAGATAACCAACCTGCTACCACATCTGAGGTATGGGAAAGGTAACTGGAAAGGAAACCTCTATTTTTCGAGTCGCCATTGATTCATCCGTTTACTGTAACTGTGCCGTATGACATAGATATACAACAAAATAACTGACATTTGTACAAAAGGAAATTAGTGCTTAAACAGTTAAGGCATTTCCTTTTTTTATATTTTGCCTTTTTTTACATTTTGACTATGCGCAAATTCCTTTAATCATTGCTACAAGTTTCAAGTTATTTTTCAAACCAAGTTACGAACACTTGAGATTTCTATGAACCAACATGTTGTGGTATCTTTCTACCACAAATTGTTTTTTCATACCTTTCCAATTCCTATCCCCAAGTTTATTGTGACAAGCTTCAGTCCAAACCTGATAAGCCTTGTCACCAATGCAGCAGACGGCATACAAACTTCCTCCTGATTCTGGCACATTGTAGGCAAAGGGAAATAACCCCAGATTCAAGAAATAGTTTGCAACAAGCCGGTCCAACATCCGTGTCAGTTGTCAAATATATAACTGAACCTCAGCTCACAAAACTACAATTTTTATTGTAAATTTTCGAGGTCACTTAAGAATTAATTGGCTAATGCACATAATGGTCAATTTGTCACTCACTAACGGCTTGCAAAATCATAAATTCTGCAAATTTCGAATCACTTCTTATACGCTAGACATTATTTACATTATTTTCCCATTGTATATACCAACAATACAGAGCCTTGGGAGGCTGGTAATGGTAAATACCATCCATGTATTTTCAGACAGCATGACATTTTCTATTAAGGTACACCGGCTGCATGCGCAGTTAGTCCGCCTACCAAAAAGCGAAGTTTATCTGAAATTAGATGCGTTTCTTTCAACAGAAAGTATCATAACTATTCATTATTATATGCCAGACAGATATGGGCTTTGTCAGTAGTTACACATGTCTGTGTACGTAGATAATTACATTTTATGAAGCTTGCAATATTCATATTAAAAATAGTTCTTAAATAAATAAATAGCAGGAAGATTGGTTAGCTTCTCTTTTACAGAAGGGGTCATATGGAAATGAGAATTTGTTTAGTCTTATCCAATATATTGTTGGAGTGGGCGTTCCAATGCGAGAAATGAAGTTCACTTTATATTGCTGACAACTGACACATATTATAGTTTAGACATATCATATTTAACTTCCTCAAATGAAGTAAAATGTTCAAAACACATTTCTTTCTTTTGGGACAACAACCTTAAACATTGTGTGCAGGATTTCCTATAAATACTAGTACCAAGCATTTTCACTACACAAAATATTTTCTGTACCGGTAAGTTTCCACTGTCGATTCTACATCGTATGTTCCCGTCCACAATGCTTACCTCTGATGGATATGTAGTTCATTTCGTAAGACAGTGTCAAAAAAGGAGTGTTTCCCCATCTTAACTGACATTATAAATGCCGCATGAAGCAAAAAAGTTGTACGTATTCCATAAAAGAACCATTTGTGTTTCACTTCGTCTCAAACACTAGAAATTTTATTCTTTTTTGACTATAGCTACACAATTATTTTCTTCCTTAGAAGTCTGAACTAAACACAGTACCACTATAACCTCCCCGCCATAATTAATGTTGTCAGAAATAATAATCCCATCATGCATCCATTTTTCCGACAAAGAATATGATGAATTCGCCAGGTTACTATATACATCCCAGGATCGAACACTAAACTATGTACACAGGATGTCGCAGTTCTGTACACTATTTTTAAATTCATGCGTTTTCAACACATCTGTTTATATACAATTAAGTTTGATTCTGTACACATTTTAATGCAACTGTATAATGTACACATGGCGACCGTAAATGTTTTTTTTAGACACCGTTTTTTCTTCAAGAACGCAACTCGACATATACAAAAACACGTTTTTCGACTGCAACAATCAATGTAACGGTAAATTCACACACATATGACTAACACAGACTTTGTTTTAATGATAAAAAACATCCTAATGTTTATACATGTTTGTATAAATGTTTAACTGAAATTCATATATTATGCTTTCCAGAAGGGAGTTCTTGTCACACCAATCTCACTAACTTGCAAGTTTTGAAACAAGAGCATTTACTGAGTTTTATTGGAAGTCTCAACGATTGTGTTCCTAACAACACGTTTTCGCAAGTTTATGACTATGTCAACATTTTTGTAAGTTTGATGACTTTGTCAACACAGAAATTTACATATGTACAGCTGATGATGTATTGGGCATAAATTAGTTATCCTGTAAAAGTGATGAGGTACTCTGGGTATGTCTGGGTGTCATGAAATATGACAAACTCCATAGGATTCTGAACGTTGTCCACGGCACTATCATATAACACTGTGGGCTGAGAGGGGTTCACAGGAGGGAGAACTCTCATGTTCGGATTCCCCAAAAGAAACTCCCCTGTGAGTGCATTCACCTGGAACATGTACCGTTTGGTGTTAGATTTGTTGCTGGTAAGGTAACTCTGGGCAGAGTAAGATGCGTCTGCAGCGAAATAGACACCCTGACCGTGATTCACACCTGAAAACACAATTGTAAAGGATAATACCTAGAGATTGATAATTTCAACAGGTTTAATTATGATGTGAAATGACACAGGTTACTACTGGATGCATAAAACACTTTAAGAATATTCAATTTCTAAATTAGGAAAACTTTTTATGTGTGTTGCTGATGCTGAAAAGTTACCCTACACAGATAGTAAGGGGGCATGTGTCAAATTTGCAACACATGTACACTCTTTGATGGCTCAGCACAATGATGATTTAGCACTATTGTTTGGGGCGCTTGTTTCAGCCAGTTTTCTTTTTGACTTTTCAGACAAAATACATCTCGTACCTAACTAAGCTGTTTATCAGAGAAACACATTGCACTCGTTTCTATATCACAAGATTCTTTCTCACTCGGCAATTATTTCCCGTATCACAACAACAATGTTAATTAAACTCTATATATATTTCTAGCATATTTGTTGTTTACATTAATGATTTTTCCTCAATACTTGTATGAAAAATATCAAACAAGTCCCACAAACCGCTGCAAGTCTCTCTAACTAGAGTTATTCTGATAATAACCATGAAAATTGCACATGCTCTTTCTATAATAAGATTTATACAGAACAAGCCGGAGACAACTAATTAATGTACTGTGCTAATGCTTTATACAATTAATCTGAGTGAGAAATCATATTCTATAAATCTTTTCAGTTTATATTGCAGGAGTTCTCTTTTCATTGATTCACAAATAAAGCATTATGATTAACAGTCGGTTGTGTGTTTGAAGAATTTCGGAGAAAATGGATGTGTTCTGGTAAGATTTTGATTTTTTTCTGCGGACTTAACTCCATTAAAGACGCTAAAATAAGATGCTACTATGTAATTTATTAACCCTGTTGGATAAAACTGATATGATGCTCGGCACAGCCTCACAGCTTATAATTTTATCCAACTCGTTTAATAAATCAAAAGATAAATAAATTAATTAAATAAAAGATCCTGTATATTGATAACAGCTGTCACGAGACCCTTTAAGGCAACTTTGCTACGTACCATGGACACCACAGTAGCTCCTGTTAAAGCCGTTACTGATGATACTGGTGATAGACGTCTCCGCCGTGCCGTGCCAGAGCTGGCGCTCGATTGGCTGAGTCGTCTTCTTCTGTTGCTCCATCAACTTCTTCTTGGCGGAATACTGCTGGTACAATGTACGGTTCTGAATACGCTCAATCTGGCAATAAAAATTCATCAATCACATATACATAAGTAGTGGATGGGTGGGGGTGGGCATAACTCTGGTGCTACTAATCCGATCTAGCTGTTTTTCAAACATGTTCACAATGTCATTATTTTGATATCAACAATCTGGTCAAGCTTAGGAAAGATCAGATGAAAAATAAAGGCCCTATTGTCTTAACGAGGCAAAATACAGAAAATATAACTAAATTAAAGAAAAAACTATTGTGTTACCGATCCGATCAGGCTGGTTTTTGAATTTGTCTGAGTTTTCATTGATATTAACAATCTGGTCAATTCTGGTAAAAATCGAAAGCAAATGACGGTCCAGTTGTCTCAATGAGGATTCAGCAAGTAGAACTATAACAATATACAACTCAATCAAGAAAGTGTTTTTTTTGTGATGGCACGGATCACAAGGAATAGGTAATAATGGGTGAAATTAATAACTAGATGCCCGGGCGACATGTCGAGGCTGCCAGTTTACATACATATATTTTGCGAGGACACTAGCTAGGTTAAAGGTTAGACATTGCTGAAAGCAGCAGTGGAAACTTAGAACATGCAGGGTTCGACACTAACGCTAGCCCGCTAGCCCGAGGCTAGTCACTTTCGAGAAGGACTAGTAAAAACTCACGACTGACAAGCCCGACGGGCTAGTTGTTTTTATTATTTAAATGTCGATTTTAAATGATCTTATATGATCCTGATGTCGAAAATTGCCAAATCATTTCAATTTTTTGCTATTCAAACTCTTTAATATCGTAATGTAAAGTAGGGTATGATATAGACCAAGACAAGCACCTGCGAATGTGCGAATTTGTAGGTGTGTCAAATTACTCATCACTGATTGGCCATTTTTTCTTTGATGGCGCAAAATGCTGAAAAACTACCCGCGTTTTATACATATCCCCACTTCTTTTTCGTAGAGACGCTAGCATTTCTATCACTATATTAATTTCTAAGCATTTTATTGACATGATGAATGTGACCTTCACATTGTCAACAAACATGTGGCGAAAATTTTAAATACGCTACTGTCTTCATCGAAACAAACGAAAAACAGAATAGGAAAAGCGTCATCAGCAAAAAACAACATGATTCAAATAAACACATACGTGTATTTTAGCCATTGTGTAAGTGCCTACAGAGCCCTTTTCCCAATTTTGGGGGAGGGGCCTTTTGTCTTTAATTGGGGAAAAAATCCATATACGGGGAATGAAATTTCCTAGGTAAGTCGGCATGACTAAGAAATTTGATTGTAGAAAATGCCTTTATCATACAGGCCGCTGCAAAAAAGGGTATAATGGCCGTGGCCTATAATTTTAAATACATTTGACTATGACCTAGTCACAAAGCTGTTGTCTGGCAATATTTACAAGCAGTACAGTCATATAGGAAATGCAACCTCAGCTATAGATAGAGACGGATTATGAAGTTTCCCCTCAGACGCCTTCGCCAGGGAGCGAACCAAAGCTGGTCAGATGTCTTGTCTATAGCTCCAAAGCCAAGGCCTTATCCATGGAGCTGCCATGATATTTTGGTATCTTTTTATTTTGCCACAAAAAGAGTAAAAGGAGGACTAGTTGGTTTTAAGAAGGGTTAGTAAAAATAAGAAGGCACTAGCCCTGTAGGCTAGTAGTAATAAAAAGTTAGTGTCTAACCCTGAACATGTTAACGTAAAATAAAATGTGTGCAGTGGTTAAGAGCTCTTTTATTTGAAAATGACTATTGTTTGGGGCGCTTGTTTCAGCCAAAGGTTTTTCTGCAAAAGCTTGAGCAATTTAAATAATACTTACATCAATTATATATCATTACAACTGGTGGTAAATAAAATTATATATCATTACAACTAGTGGTAAATAAAAATACCTTAGTTTTGAAAATTTGGTTGAGAAATAAATATTTTACAGCCCAAATGAGTTTTTGATGGTGCTTTTCCCATGTAAAATCCTTGTTGATGGGGCAGCAGAAAATTAAGACATTCCATATAACTTCAGTTAGCCTTCCTATTTTGCAATAAAACTTTCAGGTTGTCTTAATTTAGGAATATCCAACAATTTAAAAGCATTTTCGAATAAAAATTCTAAAAATAAGTATTTTTCAAATTTTTCATGTAGCAGAATTTTGCATTGAAAATGCCCCATCAAAAACAGCTTTCATGTATGCAATTTGTGTTTCTCAACCGATTTTGAAAAGTAAGGTATTTTTATTTACCACTAAATATGTCTGTTTCACTGATATACAACTTATTTAGGTACGAATTGTATTTTGTCTGAAAAGTCCAAAAAACCTTTGGCTGAAACAAGTGCCCCAAACAATAAGTACAACATATTGTATTAATATCTGAAATCATTTGTGAGAAGTAACTTCAAAATTTCCCTTTGCATGACAAAGTTATTGCCCGGACAAGATCGGACTGCATGACCTCTAAGTGTGACCTTGACCTTTGAGCTGGAGGTCCGAGTTTTGTACAAGACACATCATCCTCTTGTGTTGATCATTTGTGCCAAGTTATTTCAAAATCCCTCTATGCATGACAAAGTTACAGCCCGAACAAGATCAGACTGCATGAACTGCATGACCTCTAAGTGTGACTTTGAACTTTAAACTGGAGGCCTGGGTGTTGTACGCAACACATCGTTCTCTTGTGGTGATCATTTGTGACAAGTTATTTCAAAATCCCTTTATGCATGACAAAGTTACAGTCCGGACAAGATCGGACTGCATGACCTATAAGTGTGACCTTGACCTTTGAGCTGGAGCCCTGGGTTTAAATGAAACACATTGTCCTCTTGTGGTGATCATTTGTGCCAAGTTATTTCAAAATCCCTCTATGCATGACAAAGTTATAGCCCGGACAAGATCAGACTGCATGACCTCTGTGACCTTGACCTTTAAAGTGGAGGCCTGGGTGTTGTACGCGACACATCGTTCTCTTGTGGTGACCATTTGTGACAAGTAATTTCAAAATCCCTCTATGCATGACAGTTACAGCCTGGACAATATCTGACTGCATGACCTCTATGTGTGACCTTGACCTTTGATCTGGAGGCCCGGGTCTTTTGCGCGACACATCATTCTCTTATGGTGATCATTTCTGCCAGGTAATTTCAAAATCCCTTTATGCATGACAAGGTTACAGCCCAGACAAGATTGTACTGCATGAACTGTATGACCTCTAACTGCATGACCTCTAAGTTTGACCTTGACCTTTGTGCTGGAGGCCTGAGTCTGCGCGCGACACATCATCCTCTTATGGTGATCATTTGTGCCAAGTTATTTCAAAATCCCTCTATGCATGACAAAGTTATAGCCTGGCAAGATCGGACAGACGCATGGATGGACGGACGGATGCATGGACGCAAGTACACCGAACCGCCATTGTGACAACTATGTCCAGCCGTCCGCAAGCGAGCTCAACAAAAAGTAAAAACAATATTCGACACAACGATTTCAAGACACAAATATGAAAGGTTACGAAAGGTACAAGTGAGCCTTGACACGCTCCACTAGTAAAAAATAAGTGTTTTGAGAGATGTTGGAATTCTTATTTTGATCTTTGTTTGTAATGCTGACTATACTGGATAGTAACACATCTGATACGGCCAAGTTTCATTGAATTCCCCAAAGTGGAGCAAAAATCTCACCTATTTTATTTTCTCTAATTACCATCTTATTTAAAGTGACCCACATTGGTGCATAACTTCAAATTGTCTGGATAATCTTCCAGAATTATTATATTTACTAGATATTTGAGCTAATTAAAAGCACAATAGATATATACCTGAAGGTAAAGCACACATAGTCTCACAAATAACTCAAAAATACATTGGAGCACATGACCAATGTTTGCGGAACTGATCTATAAACAATAGTGGGCAGCACTAGACACTGAGTCTAAACTACGTATGAATCGTTAGAAACTGTACACTAGTGGTTACCTTGGAGACCTGTATATTCTGATGGTTGTACTTATTACAGTATGGGCCAGTCTTGACCTGGGATAGAAACTGTTTCTCCACGGTCTTATACTCAGAACTGGTCCCCTGTAACGTCACCTTCTTCACTGTTTCATTATTACTCATGGAGACCCAGCCTGCAGGTAACACTGCCTGACCTCCTGGGGAAACAACAAATATATACATGTAATAATTACACATGGCTATCCAGCCCTCAGGTAACACTGCCTGACCTCCTTGGGAAACAACAAATATATACATGTAATAATTACACATGGCTACCCAGCCCTCAGGTAACACTGCCTGACCTCCTGGGGAAACAACAAATATATACATGTAATAATTACACATGGCTATCCAGCCCTCAGGTAACACTGCCTGACCTCCTGGGGAAACAACAAATATATACATGTAATAATTACACATGGCTACCCAGCCCTCAGGTAACACTGCCTGACCTCCTGGGGAAACAACAAATATATACATGTAATAATTACACATGGCTACCCAGCCCTCAGGTAACACTGCCTGACCTCCTGGGGAAACAACAAATATATACATGTAATAATTACACATGGCTACCCAGCCCTCAGGTAACACTGCCTGACCTCCTGGGGAAACAACAAATATATACATGTAATAATTACACATGGCTACCCAGCCCTCAGGTAACACTGCCTGACCACCTGGGGAAACAACAAATATATACATGTAATAATTACACATGGCTACCCAGCCCTCAGGTAACACTGCCTGACCTCCTGGGGAAACAACAAATATATACATGTAATAATAACACATGGCTACCCAGCCCTCAGGTAACACTGCCTGACCTCCTGGGGAAACAACAAATATATACATGTAATAATTACACATGGCTATCCAGCCCTCAGGTAACACTGCCTGACCTCCTGTGGAAACAACAAATATATACATGTAATAATAACACATGGCTATCCAGCCCTCAGGTAACACTGCCTGACCTCCTGGGGAAACAACAAATATATACATGTAATAATAACACATGGCTATCCAGCCCTCAGGTAACACTGCCTGACCTCCTGGGTAAACAACAAATATATACATGTAATAATTACACATGGCTATCCAGCCCTCAGGTAACACTGCCTGACCTCCTGTGGAAACAACAAATATATACATGTAATAATAACACATGGCTATCCAGCCCTCAGGTAACACTGCCTGACCTCCTGGGGAAACAACAAATATATACATGTAATAATAACACATGGCTATCCAGCCCTCAGGTAACACTGCCTGACCTCCTGGGTAAACAACAAATATATACATGTAATAATAACACATGGCTATCCAGCCCTCAGGTAACACTGCCTGACCTCCTGGGGAAACAACAAATATATACATGTAATAATTATACATGGCTACCCAGCCCTCAGGTAACACTGCCTGACCTCCTGGGGAAACAACAAATATATACATGTAATAATTACACATGGCTACCCAGCCCTCAGGTAACACTGCCTGACCTCCTGGGGAAACAACAAATATATACATGTAATAATTACACATGGCTACCCATCCCTCAGGTAACACTGCCTGACCTCCTGGGGAAACAACAAATATATACATGTAATAATTACACATGGCTACCCATCCCTCAGGTAACACTGCCTGACCTCCTGGGGAAACAACAAATATATACATGTAATAATTACACATGGCTACCCAGCCCTCAGGTAACACTGCCTGACCTCCTGGGGAAACAACATATACGTACATGTAATAATTACACATGGATACCCAGCCCTCAGGTAACACTGCCTGACCTCCTGGGGAAACAACAAATATGTACATGTAATAATTACTCACGGCTATCCAACCATCAAATAAGACTGCCTGACCTCCTGGGGAAACAACAAATATCTACATGTAATAATTACACATGGCTACCCAGCCCTCAGGTAACACTGCCTGACCTCCTAGGGAAACAACATATACGTACATGTGATAATAACACATGGCTACCCAGCCCTCAGGTAACACTGCCTGACCTCCTGGGGAAACAACAAATATGTACATGTAATAATTACACATGGCTACCCAGCCCTCAGGTAACACTGCCTGACCTCCTGGGAAAACAACAAATATATACATGGAATAATTACACATGGCCATCTAGCCCTCACGTAACACTGCCTGACCTCCTGGGGAAACAATAAATATATACATTTAATAATTACACATGGCTACCCAGCCCTCAGGTAACACTGCCTGACCTCCTGGGGAAACAACAAATATATACATTTAATAATTACACATGGCTACCCAGCCCTCAGGTAACACTGCCTGACCTCCTGGGAAAACAACAAATATATACATGGAATAATTACACATGGCCATCTAACCCTCAGGTAACACTACCTGACCTCCTGGGGATACAACATATATATACATGGAATAATTACACATGGCCATCTAGCCCTCAGGTAACACTGCCTGACCTCCTGGGGAAACAACATATATATACATGTAATAATTACACATGGCCATCTAGCCCTCAGGTAACACTGCCTGACCTCCTGGGGGAACAACAAAATGTACATAATAATTACTCACAGCTATCCAGCCCTCAAGTAAGACTACCTTACCTCCTGGGGAAACAACATATATATATACATGTAATAAGTTCTCATGTTTGCCCAGCCCTCAGGTAACGCTGCCCGACCTCCTGGGGAAACAACAAACATATACATGTAATAATTACTGATGAGCACAATTATTCATTCACTCATTTTCTACCAACAACCAAATGGTAAGTATACAAGGAATCAAAGCAAGTGACAATAATATATCCGCCAATCTATCAACCTGATGTATAATCACCTTTAAGAATATCCTTCCTGATTACTCTGACTGTATTGCTTCTGTTGTGTTTTGGATATTCTACAAGCTTTCCAAAGTCAATCACATAGACCGTTCCATTTGAGTCCACTAATTCAACATAAGATTTGCCGTCTGTGTATGCACTTTCGATGACAAAGTTTTGCATCAGTCCATATGGTTTCTCCGTTCTTTCTGTAGCTGTTATCTCCTCAATATGCCAGCACACTTGTTTATACAGGGTCTCTGCCTCCGCCTTGTTACGCTGTTCCCGCTCCAACTGCCGCATTCGGTTTTGGATGGCGTCTGCTGCGGCTATAACGTTCCTGGCCGGACCACGAATCGTGTACTTTTCCGCTTTCCGGTCAAACTTCAGGTCCACTAGTATACTTGGGGGTACTATGTCGGAAATCTTGAAAAATAACAGAGAAACTATAGTGTGGGATTTAAATCTTCATATATATGTACATCTATTGGCATTATGATATAAATACAGTACCCATCACAAGAAGATATAATGTAGTACTATATGTACTCACCACAAGGAGGTATAAATGTAGTACTCTCAAGGAAATAAATAAAAATGCCTTATTCACCTGCTTTTCTGAGAGAGTTTTGATGACCGCCATTTCTACGTCCACTGTTTTTGTTGTATACTCCAGGCTAATCTTGTCCTCAAGAGACTTGATACACCGATCTATGTTGATGATAGCATCAGAGTGCACAACCACCTGAATCGACGACATATCAAACACATTTTTCTGTTTGGCCGCGTTTGTCTGTAGTCCCTTGTTGGAGTTTAAGCCGAACTTATCAGCTAAGGAGCCTGTAGAATAAAACATGACACAACATCAATGCACAACAAATATGAACATCATTCATATCTAATGTAAAGTTTCAAATTCTCAACTGCCACCATGTAGAATCTGTGCAATGTGTGGCAGCACTGCATATTTATGGCTGATCCATTAGGGACTGCCAAACAGTTGTGTGGCTATTCCATTAGGGACTGCCAAACAGTTATATGGCTGATTCATTAGGGACTGCCAAACAGGTGTATGGCTGATCCATTAGGGACTGCCAAACAATTGTATGGCTGATCATTAGGACTGCCAAACAGTTGTATGGCTATTCCATTAGGGACTGCCAAACAGGTGTATGGCTGATCCATTAGGGACTGCCGAACAGTTGTATGGCTATTCCATTAGGGACTGCCAAACAGGTGTATGCCTGTCTGCATATTTACTGATATTCCCTGCATATTTACTGATATTCCAATTAGACAGCTTAACAGTTGTACCCTGCATATTTACTGATATTCCATTTAGGCAGCTAAATGGTTGTGCCCTGCATATTTACTGATATTCCATTTAGATAGCTAAATGGCTGTACCCTGCATATTTACTGATATTCCATTTTTCAGACAGCTAAACAGTTGTACCCTGCATATTTACTGATATTCCATTTAGACAGCTAAACAGTTGTACCCTGCATATTTACTGATATTCCAATTAGACAGCTAAATAGTTCAACCCTGCATATTTACTGATATTCCAATTAGACAGATTATCAGTTTAACCCTGCATATATACTGATATTCCAATTAGACAGCTAAATAGTCGTGCATTGCATATTTTCTGATATTCCAATTAGACAACTAAATAGTTGTGCCCTGCATATTTACTGTTATTCCATTTAGATAGCTATACAGTTGTACCCTGCATATTTACTGATATTCCAATTAGACAGCTAAATGGTTGTGCCCTGCATATTTACTGATATTCGATTTAGACAGCTAAATGGTTGTACTCTGCATATTATGCTTATTTCATTTAGACAGCTTAATGGTCGTACCCCTGCATATTTATGACGATCTCATTTAAATGGCTAAATGGTCGTACCCCTGCATATTTATTGTGATCTCATTTAGACAGCTAAATGGCCCTACCCCTGCATATTTATGGTGATCTCATTTAGACAGCTAAATGGTCGTACCCCTGCATATTTATGGTGATCTCATTTAGACAGCTAAATGGATGTACCCCGCATATTTATGGCGATCTCATTTAGACAGCTAAATGGTCGTACCCCTTCATATTTATGGCGATCTCATTTACACGGCTAATGGTTGTACCCCCGCATATTGATGGCGATCTCATTTAGACAGCTAAATGGTCGTACCCCTGCATATGTATGGCAATCTCATTTAGACAGCTAAATGGTCGTACCCCGCATATGTATGACAATCTCATTTAGACAGCTAAATGGTCATACCCGTGCATATTTATGGCGATCTCATTTAGACGGTTAAATGGCCCTACCCCTGCATATGTATGGCGATCTCATTTATACAGCTAAATGGTTGTACCCCGCATATTTATGGCGATCTCATTTGGATGGCTAAATGGTCGTACCCCTGCATATATATGGCGATCTCATTAAGACAGCTAAATGGCCCTACCCCTGCATATTTATGGTGATCTCATTTAGACTGCTAAATGGTTGTACCCCGCATATTTATGGCGATCTCAATTAGAAAGCTAAATGGTCGTACCTCTGCATATTTATGGCGATCTCATTTAGACAGCTAAATGGTCGTACCCCTGCACATTCATGGTGATCTCATTTAGACAGGTAAATGGTCGTACCCCTGCATAATTATGGCGATCTCATTTAGACAGCTAAATGGTCGTACCCCCTGCATATTTATGGCGATCTCATTTAGACAGCTAAATGGTCGTACCCCTGCATATTTATGGCGATCTCATTTAGACAGCTAAATGGTTGTGTGTCACTTACTTTAAAGGTACTAAAAATCGAACAGGAAAAGTAGCATTCAAGGACAACAGTCAACCACATATACACACAAAATTCAACTATGCTTTACCTTGTTTCTTGATTCTTAAAAACCTAAAAATATTCTAGATTTGACTAATATATCCCCACTACAAACTTTATAGTTTTATGGCGCATTGGCGACATTGATCTTTTGACCCCCAAAACAATGGGAATACACATGTACACGGACATGCAGAAAGACGAACGAACGGTCAAGATTATTTTAGTACTTCACTTTGTGGGGGTATAATAAAGTTAAAATTCATTCCTTTACACATTTACCTCCTACTTACCTAACCCACTTTTGAACAACTTGGCTACACTTGACTGTGACATGGCAGCTGTGGTTTTCCCTTGTAGGGCTGACATGATCGTCGGTCTGAAGCTCGAGTTGCCTGGATGGATCACCAGTCTTACTTCAGTCACAGACGGCTGTGGGTATTTACTGATGAAGTCATCGATCGCCGTGAACAAACATTCTGCTATACTGTCTGGTGTGAAACTCTTGGGACCAGAACCTTGATTGGAGTAAAGGGAAATTTCACATTTATTACAAGAATGGAGATATATGTGATATTAATTAAACAACAAGAGGGCCTGTGGACGATCTACTGGCTAAAGATAAAGTTTATGTATAATTATGTATAAGGGGCCATAACTCTTTCAAAAATCATTTAACCGGAACATGGCGAAGACATATGCAACTAGGCTTGGTACTGATCATCCCTGCCAAGTTTCTTTGAAATCCAGCCAGAGGTTCAGGAGAACTAGTCTGTACAAAGTTAGTGTATTAAAACCTTTAATGGGTCATAACTCTGCCAAAATTCATTCAACTGGAACAAGACAATGAAATGTGCAACTAGGCTTGGTACTAGTCATCCCTGCCAAACAATTTTGAAATCCGGCCAGAGGATCAGGAGAATTAGTTGGGACAAAGTTTGTGCATTAATACCTTAATAGGGCCAAAAATCACTCAACCGGAACACGGAAATGACAGGTGCAACAAGGCTTGGTACTGATCATCCCTACCTAGATTCTTTGAAATCCGGCAAGGAGTTCATAAGAGACTAATCTGGACAAAGTCTGTATATTAAAATATTTAAAGGGCCATAACCCTGCCAAAAATCATTCAACCGGAATATGGCGATGACAATATTATGCACAACTAGGCTTGATACTGATCATCCTTGTCTCAAGTTTCGTTGAAATTTGGCCAGGGGTTCAGGAGAACTTGCCCGGAAAAAGTTTGTCTCAAAAAACTTTAAAGGACCATAACCCCGCCAAAAATATGACGATGATATGCACAACTAGGCTTGGTGCTGATCATCCCTGCAAAGTTCGTTGAAATCCGGCGAGGTGTTCAGACAAAGTTTGTATATTAAAACCTTTAAAGGGCCATAACTCTGCTAAATATCATTCAACTGGAACAAGGCGATATGTACAACTAGACCTGGAACTGATCATCCCTTAAAAGTTTCGTTTAAATCCGGCTAGGGGTTCAGGAGAACTAGTCAGGTTTATGTATTAAAATCTTTAAAGGGCCATTACTCCACCAAAATCAGTCAACCGGAACACGGTGACTATATGTACAACTAGGCTTGGTACTGATCATCCCTGCAACGTTTCACTGAAATACGGCCATAGGAAGGCCCTTTCGTCTTAATGAGGCCAAAATCAGCAAATTCAGAAAATCAAGGGTCATAACTCCGCTGTTACTGGCCCGATCTGGCTGGTTTACGAACTTGTCTGAGATCGCATTGATAGTAACAATCTGGTAAAGTTTGGTAAAGATCGGATGAAAAATGAAGGCCCTATCATCTTAACGACGCAAAATATAGCATATTTCAGAAAATCAAGGGCCATAACTCCGATGTAAATAGTTTGATCTGGCTGGTTTACAAACTTGTCCGAGCTTTCATTGATATTAACAATCTGGTAAAGTTTGGGAAAGATCGGATGAAAAATAAAGCCCCTATCGTCTTAAGGATGGCAAAATATAGCATTTTTAACTAAATCAAGGGCCATAACTCTGCTGTTACAGGTCCGACTGGGCTGGTTTTCAAACATGTCCGAGCTTTCATTGATATTAACAATCTAGTTAAGTTTGGTAAAGATCGGATGAAAATAAAGGCTCTATAGTCTTGACGATGCAAAATATAGCATTTCTAACTAAATCAAGGGCCATAACTCTGCTGTTACTGGTCTGATCTGGCTGGTTTTCGAACTTGTCCGAGCTTTCATTGTTATCAACAATCTGTTAAAGTTTGTAAAGATCGGATGAAAAATGAAGGCTCTTTGTCTTAACGAGGTAAAAGTTAACGGACGACGGTCGACGGACAACTCGCCATCACATAAGCTCTGCTGGCCCTTGGCCAGTAAAGCTAAACATTGAGGAAAACATGGAGGCACGCCTTTTAAAGTGCTATTAAAGTACAATGCAAACATACATGACAGATAAAGTTACAAGTATTAGATCCCAAGTGCCCCAGAAAAGCTTTCTTGCCAAAGGGTATTTCACTTGCTAATTACGAGTAATTAGTATGATTTTGTTGCTTTTTAATTTATACTCAAATGCCATTTTTGTACTGATAAGGTAAATTTTCAATGCTGATTTTCCCAAATTGTAATGCTAAAATACTCTAAAGATTGCCTATCTGGAGCATGGAATTAACTACAGAAACTAGAACTATCCCTAAAGGTGAAGAATAGCCTCACTTTTTTGATTCTAGGTCAACAAAGGGTCATAATTCTGTAATATTCTAGGTCAAACAAAGGGCCATAATTCTGTAATAAATGAGGCCATCAACAATGGGTGATGTAGAGGGACATACGGTCATCAGTTGTTATGAGTATATGAAGTTTGGGAACAACCCATTCAAAATTGTTTGGGCTAGTAATAAAAATGTGTTACGGGATGCGACGGGACAAACGCGACGGGACAAAAATGTGTTACACGACGGGATGTTATGAACAGCGTGATTCCTATATAGTCCCACTTCACTTTGTGAATAACAAAACTTAATCAGTACCTTACACATATAACACGTATTCTGTGGTATTAAAGGGACTGGATGTGATTTTCAAGTCATTTACTGACAAAGAATTGCAGGTTTAAAATACTGCGGTAAATAAACCCAATGTACCTACCTGAACCAACAACAGGGAATGCTACAGACTTGATGAGTTTCCTGTTGGCCTCCTCCAGACAAGCGACCATCTTGTTTCTCCAGCCCACCAGTGAATCCTGGAACAACACGTGGATGATGATGGTCGTCTGTAGACCCGAGCCACTTGTCGTTACTACTCCATCACGCTTCAGCTCCAGCTCTGGAGGAGTATGTATAATAGAATGTTTATCAAACAACTTTCACTAATAAACATGTATGTTTTGTTGAAGCTTTAAGATGAATTAGAGCTTAATACAAGTTATAGAACCACCTTAAGTCAAATTTATCAATTTTTTAACACCTTTTTCTATTGACTTAATAGGGTTAATATAAAGGTTATGGATATATAATCCCTACAGCTAAATATTTATCTTAAAATAAATGGTTTGTAGTGTCCCGGAGAGGTTAATAAGGAGATTCTAAAACATGTAAAAATCTTAAATTTTGACTTAATATTTTCCACTTAAGGGTGACCACTGCTGAGGTTTTGGATTTTTGCACTTCCGGAAATTTACATTTGTTATATTTCAAAAATTATAATAAAACTGGAAAAAATAATTATACAGTAACAAACTCATGCCCAATAGGGATATTTTAGTGCAAAAAAAATGAACATTTTTTAGAAAAATGTTTTTACCTCACATTTTGTGCCTAAAATTGACAATTTTTAACATAAGCCAATATGGGGGGTAGGGGTACAAAAGATGGTATTTCTCAAAAACCGTTTAAGATATTCACCCAATTTAAACTTTATTACAAAGACATGTGTTAGGATATACAGAGACAGCAATACAAAGTATTGTTCCTATTATTTGTTACAGACCTATGCCGTTATATGTCAGAGCTCATCGAAATCTAAAAAAGCACATTTTTTCTCAGTTTTTATGGAATATCTTTCTTATATGCACACCGACCCCCAATTTTTATTTTTTCATTCTAAAACTCAGGTCTTATATATATTGTAGACAAAATATCTCAAAAAGTTAACTGTTCCTTTATCATGAAAAATTGATTTATCACAAATTTAAAAATGCAATTTATAGTAAACTGGGTGGGGTAATGACAAGGGATGTAATAATTGTTCAGATGGTGATAAAAATACCACAACTCTTAACTTTTCGTCCTAAAGTATGAACTATTACATTAAAAAAGACGGAAAATCGATACCTGTTCTGCAAACCACACTACACACATATAAGTTGCCATACACAATTTTCAGCTCATTCAGAATTTAAAACCACACTGTGAGAGTGTATTACTAAAGATTAATTTTGCGAAAAAGTTATATCACCGACCCATCATTATTTTTCCAGAAACTAACTAGTAATATGTTAGTCTTCATAAAAAACAGGGAAATTAAAAATTCTTACTGTTCTGATATTCACCAGAGGGCACCCTTAAGCTGCTTTGTGAATATGGGCCCCGATGTTTTATGGTTTTTTATACTGGAGATTATTTTTCTATCAATGTTCGAAAATTGTGTAAATTGCACTTAAGTTATTATTTTATAAAACTTTCAACATACTTTTCTGCTGGCATTCAGGTAGGATGTTGGGGCATTTCTTCACTAACGCTTGAGCAATAGCACCTAAAATATAAGAGCTTGCAATTAGAAATAAAATAGTATTTTTACTTGGGCATAATCAAACAACTATGTATAACTTGGGTATTATTGGAGCCATTAACAAGAATCGAGACTGTTGAATGACTTATATTCTCACAATAGTAAACATTTCAATACAGGTTAACTTATTTCCAACGCATTTATTTATTGACAAATGCATTAAAATAAAACTAAATGTCACGTTTTTGATGTTTAATGTCAAATGACTTGCTTTGCGATGGGTTATGCATTATTTAATAGTCACCAATTTCTTAACATCAACCAATCAGATTGCTGGATTTTTACCAAGTGTGTGGATACTTCAGATCAACCAAACAAACTTACATACGAATTACTTCTCAGTTAAAAACTGAAGTTGTTAGTGAACAAATTACCTGTCATATCAAAGTTAGCACCGACTCCATTAACAATGGCATCTGCATCGTTGGCAAGGATATCTCCAATACTCACCGTCAACTCTACAGATCCTAACATGCAACCTGTAACAAAATAAATATACCATTACAAGAAAGAAGGTCATACTAAATGCAAAGATGGTACACCATGTCAGCACATTCTTGACGTGCAAAGTGAAAACATTACGAAAGGTGTTTGAAGAAACATTCAGACACTCGGATAAAATCCAAAGTGATCCCTAAGTCATGATCTACAAAGGTGGGCTCAACAAAAGAGACATTTTTTCGTTTTTAAAAAAACATCAATATATCATAAATTGTTCAGATACTTGGAACATGTAATATGCAAGCAATCATATACGCACCATCTGTGACCATCCTGTACTTGCTGCTTCTGTCTGGAGAGGCACGTATCGTTCCATCTCCCACAAAGTTTCTGGTGGCCCGAGCTTCTCTACCCTGGCATCTTTGGTGACAGAGCTTGTACGCCTGCAGTGGGGAAAAACAAACTTCATAAACTACCCTATTCATGCGGCATTGTGTTTTTAAAGATACATGTACTATCAATACATGCTTATTGTATAAGTATCTAAATGCTATTACAACTTTTAATCTATTTTTTAATATATAAATTTTGGTGAAATAAAGATATGAAGCTAACATGTTGATTCACTTGACACTGTGAAATGGTCATCTGCTATTTAGAGATCAATTATCGCCAGTGGAATAAACATTAGACATTAGACGTGTCAATTAACAAAGGATTAACCTGCTCTCAGCGAGTGTTTCTCCGGGGATGTGTAAGGTCATCTGCTATTTAGAGATCAATTATCACCAGGGGAAAAGACATTAGACGTGTCAATTAACAAAGGATTAACCTGCTCTCAGCGAGTGTTTCTCCAGGGATGTGTAAGGTCATCTGCTATTTAGAGATCAATTATCGCCAGGGGAATAAACATTAGACGTGTCAATTAACAAAGGATTAACCTGCTCTCAGCGAGTGTTTCTCCAGGGATGTGTAAGGTCATCTGCTATTTAGAGATCAATTATCGCCAGGGGAATAAACATTAGACGTGTCAATTAACAAAGGATTAACCTGCTCTCAGCGAGTGTTTCTCCAGGGATGTGTAAGGTCATCTGCTATTTAGAGATCAATTATCGCCAGGGGAATAAACATTAGATGTGTCAATTAACAAAGGATTAACCTGCTCTCAGCGAGTGTTTCTCCAGGGATGTGTAAGGTCATCTGCTATTTAGAGATCAATTATCGCCAGTGGGAATAAACATTGGATGTGTCAATTAACAAAGGATTAACCTGCTCTCAGTGAGTGTTTCTCCAGGGATGACAGTTTTGTGCTAACATTTTATGCAGTTATACATACGGTATTCTGGACCGATATTTTCACTATTCTGAAAAAGTCAATTGGTCCAGCTTCCAACGTTTTGCTCCAGAACCAGCATTTCCCCCCATGAGCCCTGTACAGCACACTTGATGGCATGTCATTTGTAGCAACGACGCCAATTTTTGCAGTATTAAATATGACAACCTGTGACAACACAGACAACACACAGACGTACAGACAGGCTGACGCAACAGTTTGGTTTCAGCTTCTTACAAACCGACCGACCAACAGACAAACAGACAGACATTTTAGCTGCAGACGTACACACAGGCTGACTCACCAGTTTGGATACAGATCAACCAACCACCAGACAAACAGACAGACATTTTAGCTGCAGACGTACACACAGCTGACTCACAAGTTTGGATACAGACCAACCAACCACCAGACAAACAGACAGACATTTAGCTGCAGACGTACACACAGGCTGACACCAGTTTGGTTACAGCTTCTTACAGACCAACTAACCACCAGACAAACAGACAGACAGTTTAGCTGCAGACTTACACACAGGCTGACTCACCAGTTGGGTACAGCTTCTTACAGACCAACCGACCACTAGACAAACAGACAGACACACAGGCCGACACCAGTCTGGTTACAGCTTCTTACAGACAGACCAACCAACCACCAGACAAACAGACAGTTTAGCTGCAGTTGCTTACCTGTTGAGCTTCAGTATCCTTACTGTAAACGACAAACTTGACTAGCTTGAGTGAAGCCTTGGGGTTCTTGTCAGCCCAGTCCAACACCGCATCATACATGCACTTGGCTGATGTGGATTTGGGGTAGTTAAGGTAGCCAGTGCCCAAGGCTGGTATAGCCATAGATTTGTAACCTTTCAGGTTTGCCAGTTGAAATGCTGTCTGTAATATGCTGACCATACTCTGCAAGGAAATGTTTTTATCCTCTATCATATAAATCTAGTACCTTCATTTTCTGACAACTGAATACAAAAACCTGTATCACTACCAGCTTTTCTGATTGTGTATCGCTATCCTACTAAAAATAGATATTGAGCAACATCATAACCTACCTGTGTATACACTAGTCTTCTGTGTTATAATATGTTAGGAGCCTTATTATGAAGGTATTTAATGAAAGGATCATTAAACACTTGTGGATATGCCATATCTCAAGGATCTAACTCAAGGCTGAAGCCTCTCGTGAGATTCTGCAGTTATGGCATGTCGTCATGCTCAACATAAACAGTTATACAAGTGGTACTAGGTACTCTTGTTGAAATCTATAAATTAAAAAAAAAAAGATTCTATTCCAATATATTATAAATCAATGACTCGATCATTTTAAACATTATTTTGTGTGTTCAAATTATTTGACTTGGAGTACAGATATGTCAGAGTTCAGACTGTTGAAGTTCTCCATCATTTTACTCATGGTATTAGACTCTGTATATGTGGGAAGTTGTGCAAGATAGATGGTCTTGCATGGAAGTTCTCCATCATTTTACTCACCTGTTCTGCAGTATTGGACTCTGTATATGTGGGAAGTTGTATAAGATAGATGGTCTTGCATGGAAGTTCTCCATCATTTTACTCACCTGTTCTGCAGTATTGGACTCTGTATATGTGGGAAGTTGTGTAAGATAGATGGTCTTGTGTGGAAGTTCTCCATCATTTTACTCACCTGTTCTGCAGTATTGGACTCTGTATATGTGGGAAGTTGTATAAGATAGATGGTCTTGCATGGAAGTTCTCCATCATTTTACTCACCTGTTCTGCAGTATTGGACTCTGTATATGTGGGAAGTTGTGTAAGATAGATGGTCTTGTGTGGAAGTTCTCCATCATTTTACTCACCTGTTCTGCAGTATTGGACTCTGTATATGTGGGAAGTTGTGTAAGATAGATGGTCTTGTGTGGAAGTTCTCCATCATTTTACTCACCTGTTCTGCAGTATTGGACTCTGTATATGTGGGAAGTTGTGTAAGATAGATGGTCTTGTGTGGAAGTTCTCCATCATTTTACTCACCTGTTCTGCAGTATTGGACTCTGTATATGTGGGAAGTTGTATAAGATAGATGGTCTTGTGTGGAAGTTCTCCATCATTTTACTCACCTGTTCTGCAGTATTGGACTCTGTATATGTGGGAAGTTGTGTAAGATAGATGGTCTTGTGTGGAAGTTCTCCATCATGTCACTCACCTGTTCTGCAGTATTGGACTCTGTATATGTGGGAAGTTGTGTAAGATAGATGGTCTTGTGTGGAAGTTCTCCGTCATTTTACTCACCTGTTCTGCAGTATTGGACTCTGTATATGTGGGAAGTTGTGTAAGATAGATGGTCTTGCATGGAAGTTCTCCATCATTTTACTCACCTGTTCTGCAGTATTGGTCTCTGTATATGTGGGAAGTTGTGTAAGATAGATGGTCTTGCATGGAAGTTCTCCATCATTTTACTCACCTGTTCTGCAGTATTGGACTCTGTATATGTGGGAAGTTGTGTAAGATAGATGGTCTTGCATGGAAGTTCTCCATCATTGTACTCACCTGTTCTGCAGTATTGGGCTCTGTATATGTGGGAAGGTGTGTAAGACAGATGGTCTTGCATGGAAGTTCTCCATCATTTTACTCACCTGTTCTGCAGTATTGGACTATGTATATGTGGGAAAGTGTGTAAGATGGATGGTCTTGTGTGGAAGTTCTCCATTATTTTACTCACCTGTTCTGCAGTATTGGACTCTGTATATGTGGGAAGTTGTGTAAGACAGATGGTCTTGCATGGAAGTTCTCCATCATTTTACTCACCTGTTCTGCAGTATTGGACTCTGTATATGTGGGAAGTTGTATAAGATAGATGGTCTTGTGTGGAAGTTCTCCATCATTTTACTCACCTGTTCTGCAGTATTGGACTCTGTATATGTGGGAAGGTGTGTAAGATAGATGGTCTTGTGTGGAAGTTCTCCATCATTTTACTCACCTGTTCTGCAGTATTGGACTCTGTATATGTGGGAAGTTGTGTAAGACAGATGGTCTTGCATGGAAGTTCTCCATCATTTTACTCACCTGTTCTGCAGTATTGGACTCTGTATATGTGGGAAGTTGTATAAGATAGATGGTCTTGTGTGGAAGTTCTCCATCATTTTACTCACCTGTTCTGCAGTATTGGACTCTGTATATGTGGGAAGTTGTATAAGATAGATGGTCTTGCATGGAAGTTCTCCATCATTTTACTCACCTGTTCTGCAGTATTGGACTCTGTATATGTGGGAAGGTGTGTAAGATAGATTGTCTTGCATGCAAGCTTTCCTCCTGAGATCTCCACCACTTTATTAACTGGCAACTCACTACCATGATTCTGCTTACACTCATCCTGAAAACACACACACGTGTACTGATTACAGGTATGAAAATACATATATTTTACTATATATATGAAAACATATATATGCAGATATAACTAGATGAGTGACCTCTGGATCAAGTGTCACCTTGGGGCCTTGTTCGAGACTGTAACTATTGTCATTAATATGCAACGTTTGGTGAACACATAAAGACATGAATCGGTTATAGGGAATGTTAAAATAAAAAAAGTTGAACCTTCACGATATTGGTGTGGTAATGTGGCTAGTGTCATAATATTCAAAGTGACACTGGAACTCAGAATTTGACCTTGAATGTGACCTTATATGTATGTACGGTCATGTTAAAATGGTCATGAAGTGGATCATTGAAAGTTTGATAAAAAGAAAGCAGACTCCATGACTTATGATGCCAAATGAAGATAAAGACTGCTGACTTCTCCATCTAACCAATAAATCAGTTCGCAATTTACTTAAAGCGAATATAGTGACACAGCCAATCTTTATTTTTGAGAGTTCTGAAGAACTTGGTCAAGGGTGAGCGAACTATCAAAATCTGATGATAAACAAAGAAGATATAATATGACCATTTAAAAGTTCTTTTGAAATGGATATGGAAGCTGCCATTTTGAGAACTATGACACCACAATTCTGAATTATCATACATGCAATATTTATAAATATGTTAACTGACTTATAGAGGGGAAATCACAGCGTTATGAAAAAAGTGTTATAATGCATTCTATGGCCAGTAAAGGATTTTGCATTCATTTGCAGTGAATTTCTTTGCTTTAAATGACATTTACCAATATGCCATATATAGTAATTTAGAATTATGACGTCATAGTTCCCAAAATGTTTAGAAATATGACGTCATAATTTGTAAGATGGCATCGCCCATATCAATTTTAGAACAACCTTCAAATGGTCATATCTTGTTTATTAACCAATTTTGATAATTCTCACACTTTTTAAAAGTTTTGCAGAACTCTCAAAAATAAAGACTGTTTGGCTGTGTCGCTACATTCTCTTTGTCACAGTACAATGATCTGGCTGCAGCTCAAACCCAGTTAAAACGCAAGCTTAGGGAAAGACCATGGACGCCCTAATATGATTTAAAAATGTTCACTTTGCCTACCTGCAATGTTTGGCCGCCATGTTGGATCAGTGATTTACAGATAGCACTTCTGGTCAGGTTCATATCTGAGGACACACTGCACAGCAATGCATCAACCTGTGTATAGAAATGTACAAGGCACCTACATGTAAGAAAATTGGCTAAGTGGATAGGCATTTTTTTTATTCTCATGTGATATGTAATACTCTTTTAAATGAAGAACACAAGCTTCCAGATTAATTCACATCAAGAACTTGTTGCGTCGGTGGGTAAAAAACAGCAGATCGGTCAGATTACGTTTGTTTTAGAAATGTAAATGGTATATATAACTACACTCAAGTGATATGAAAATGCAACACGGGAATTTCCGCTATATATTGTACTGCACACTTAATTGCACATAGTATTCCAAAGAAATCCCAAGATGTTTTTTAAAAGAAAGTTGCAGTTAACTAGAGAAAGGACACAACTGTGATGTTGTAGACGTTTTAATCACACTACACTTTGTAACAAGAACTTCATAAATGTTGAAGTAGCTCTTTGAAAAATTGAGCTAGTTCAGTACTGTATTTAACGTAAATAGTTTGCAAAATGTTGCATCCTAAGTTTGCTCACATGATTGAGCCAAACGCGTACTCTGTGAATAATGAAACATTGAAGGAATACTATTTGCTGTATTATTTATTGTTTTAGTATTTTTTCCAAAAGGAAAGGTCTTACGTAGCCATGTACCATTCGATTAAAAGCAGCATATTGTACATACAATATATAGCGGAAATTCCGTGTTGCGTTTTCATATCACTTGAGTGTATATTACAAGCATGCAAGTAACTTAACAGGGTAGAGACATGAGCAAGATTTATACTCAACAAAAAAAGGAACTTCCGCAACTTTACCCATACATGTAGACACAGTGAAAATATATTTTGTTTGGTCTTATTTGTTAATACCTTTGTTAAAAGGCCAGAGCTGTCATGAAAACAATTTTCCTTGAATCAAACTTGTATGCAAAGTTATTCTCCTTGTTTTGGTTTAAACAGCATTTCCGGGTCTTGTGGTTTAAACTTTGATTTTGACAGTTTTGTTCTATTGAAATAAACAGAAGATAACCCCAGCACCAAAAAGACGGAGAAAGTAAGCTAACCTGTTCACTAACTTTTGCGCCATACAGCTTTCAAGAATGAATATTTTTAGATTACCCCTTTTTATAATACAAATATAGTAATTTCGCAATTTTAATAAAACATGTTTTAGCAGCAACACACTAACTCCGTTTTTTGCTGATTATTAATATTGATCAGAATTATCGAGTGATAAGTATAAAATGATGAAATTGTATCTAGATTGGTGTACAGTGTAAAAAAGTCAACCCTATGCAAATCACGGCTTAAAATGCGGAAGTTTATTTTTTTTGTTGAGTATAAATAACGTGGTTTATTAGAGGCTATATACACAAACAGACACAAACAGACATACCTTCTGCTTTGCTAAGTCTTCTGTGACCAGTTCTATTTTTAATCTGCCTTTTACAAAATCTGTAAAATATAGAATCAATTTGTTACTGTTGTTGGCAAATTGTACCTACAGTATTAGACACTGGAAATGAGATTGATATGAGGCCATGGCGACGTTCTTCATCTTACACTTTGATTCAGTGCACAGTGTCTAACTTGTCTGTACTTTGAGTAATAAGAATGGCTATTGCACTTAGCAATATGCCTCTATTTATTTTTGCAGATTTGATTTAATTATTTGGCAAGCATGAGGGCGAGTGCGAACGCCATCAAGGGCGAATGCATGAAAATGTGACGTCACGGCTGCTGTCACATGACTTCTCCCTCTTCTGTTTTTCTCGGCAATATAGAAGCAGGAAAAAATATTATTTTTATAAAAATCGATAAACATCTTTGAAATTAGCCATCATGTCTGGAAGAGGAAGCCTAGGCAGGATGTTAAACAGCTCAAGCGTCGAGCGAAGCTGCAGGAGCCGGCGGTTACACCAAAACACGATCGGAAGTGAAACAATTCAGGAGAAACCAGCAATTCCGTCAGACGACGAGGAAAATTCCTTCCGACGACGAGGAATTTGACGAGATGGAAGAGCGACTCCAAATCCGGGATCCGGAAGACGGAGGGGAAGGGGCAAATAGGTAAACACCGGTTTGTTGATTTCGAGGGTCTTTTTCGGTCTTAGGCCCAATCGACCCAGCTCTGTTAAAACAAACTGCAAAGAACTTAAATTTTGCCAAGTTTTTGGCCTGCACACGCTACGATGTGGTGGGAACGACATAAATATACATGTCCCGCAGTCTATTAAAAAATAAATCTGTTCTGACGGTTACGTTAATTTGTGTTTATTTTGAAAGGGGCTGTTGAACTAGACGATTTATGTTCGGGTGCACTGTTCAGAATAAGTGAGTGGGATTTTGGATTTTGCCAAAAGTGATCCACCAAAGGATTGAGAAGTGGACAGATTTATGAGCACCTACCTGGCCAAGTTCCTAACAGAATATAGCGAGCTATTACAGTAGCATGACTCATTTTGTGATAAAATTTAGTTGTGCAAATACATGTAGTGGGGTGGTTTGTTCTTTTGTATGGTGTCTGCGTCATTTTCAACACATGCAAGGTTATATATATATGACTGTGTAGGCAGGCCATCCGTAAGAAACGGCAGGGGATGGAATTACGCCTTTGAGAGCTTGAATGGAAGTGATGTGATTTGATTATAAAAAACAATCAAGTAGAGAAATGGTCTTAGAATTATTTTTTTTATTTTATTATGAAACCAAGCTCTATAACAATAATAACAACAAAAAAAAAGATAATAAAAATTATATATATATTTATATTGAAAAGGATGTAACATTGTTGAATTTGATGTTTTCAAAGACTTGAAATCAATGAAATTGATAAATTAATTAAATTAAAAATAATTAAACTTAGCGGAAACTTTATATAGGAAGAAAACATGTCGTTTAGTAGTGTCTATTTTAATTTTTGCTTCATCTACCATGCTTTTAAATGTTGAAATCATTGAACAAGCATTGTTGTTTTTAGATATCAATTCTGGCTGGCATGTTATACATATTATATCAATTATATATGGAAGAAAAGTAAGTCGCAATACTAATTGAATATTGTTAAACAGCTCATCAACACAGTATAAATAATACAAGTGTGCTCAGATACTTGAGTGTATGTTATGAAAAAGGAGTACTAGTTAACACAAACAGTGATTTTACAGAGATTTAGAGAAAAAGAAAAAGAAAAAAATCTTCTTAATCAAATTTTTCCCCTTGGCTGCTTTGACACACCCAACAGAATTCATACAAGAGATAAAAATTAAAAATTTACAAAAACACATCACATCCAAAACAGCATTTAGACAGAAGTTTATTTCCTATCTTACCAGATGACAGATCGCCAACACCACTGGTACCATGGATACGAACGTGTTCATGGTCTTCAAATGCCTGAAGAAAAGCAACAGTGGTATAAAATATACAGAATGGGGCAGTAACAAATAATTACAGGGTTATATAGTCAGTAGCTTTAATTTTGAGATGGTTTAATATTGACTGTTTAATGGTTTAATGGTTGCAAATTTTGTTTAATGGCCATTAATGGTTGATATACGGTCTCACAGGTGACTGTACTTAAAGACACATCTTTTCTTTAAATCTAAGCTGAAGCGATAAGAAAATATCAAACAAAAGACAAATTTCAAGTCATTAATCAAACTAAATTTTGAAATACATAATTATCCTTTTTTCATGAGCCTTTGGCAATGTGGATAATGCAAGGTGATATCCTTAAGACTGATAAGCCAGATTTGTACTGGTTGTTTTGCAAGTACCTGCACATTTGTGCGTCATGTATCAGGGTTTTGTGTCATGTGAATTGGACGTTTTGCATGGTTTGTATTGGCTGTTTTGCATGACCTGTATTGGCTGTTTTGCATGGTTTGTATCGGTTATCTTTATTGCAATAATTGTTTTTTTGCCACTTCTTATATAGTTTTAATATTAGAACAATAGATACTACAAACATGCACTTACCCTAATACTGTCTGTGTCTTTACTGTAGAGTATGATTGAGATGTCTTTAAGACTTGTTTCATTGTAGGTCTTGTCAAACTCTGCCACTGAAGCATACATAATATTGGCGACTACCTCACGGGGGTAACCAAGGTATGGTCCCGTCCCCATGGCATTGAATGACATAGTCTTCTTGGAATACTTGTCAGCCAGTCTCAGACATTCACGCATGAAATTTCTGAATACCTGTAAAAGCGGCAATAGTAGGTTAACAACCATACAAACTGACTTGGGTCTGAGTTGTACTAATAAGTGACAATTGCTGCTATTCTGTCCTGCTGTTAATGGTATTGGTTTCCCTGATAGACGAAAACACAGATAATGTAGTAATGGTGAAATAATGACACTGCAGATGCAGCCAATCAGAGACATTTCTGCCAATCTATAAACCATGCTAAACAGGATATCACAATTTACTATACTACAAAGATAATCCACAAGTTTGATCTGTCAATGTGACATCTACATGTGCCCAAGTATTGATATGAAAAACATTCGATAATGTTTTCAATGGGTGCCTTATACATTCAATACACACAGCAGCAAGAGGACAGAAGAGCTCTGAATTGCTCTACTGATGACCTTGTCCATGTAGACACGGGCACCAGTAACAGAAGTAGTTGAGGTAAAAGAGATTTGGTAAGTTCATTTTTTCCCCACCCCAATGATCACCATTTCAACAACTTTGGTATAAGCCTATACATGCAGAATATTAGACCTCTAGCTCTTGTTGTTCAGAGATGTTTTTCAGGATCGACGGCAAAAAAACTTCAGGGTCGGCAGGTTTTGCTTGGTAAGCTCAGGTTGCCCGAAACACTTTTTTTTTTGGCCCAAGCTTATGATGCACGAATTCTAAGCCTTGCGGTTTCAGAGACGATTCTTTAGTCAAAGTTTTCCCTATATAATTCTGTAAAATCTGCGGTGAAGCCATATTTGATTCCAGGGTCACCATTTAAACAAACTTGGTAGAGGACCATAAGTTCATGCAACATGCAAAATATTAGACCTCTGGCTTTTGTAGTTTCAATGAAAAAATATTTTTTGAAGAATTTCCTCTGTTACTCAATGTTAAATTTTGACCCAAGAGGAAAGGCAAGATTTGACCCCATGGGTCACCATTTGAACAAACTTAGTAGAGGACCATAAGCTTATGCTACATGCAATATATGAGAGCTTGTGGTTTCAGAGAAGGAGATTTTTTAAGTTTTTCCTTATATCTCCACATACAAACTTTCGAACTCCTGAGCACAGCCATTTTTGGCCCTAGGGACTTTATTTGAAAGAAATCGAGTCTAGGAGTTGGCGATCATCAATAAAAGTGAAAACGTCGAAATCTGTCCAGTGGTCCTTGAGAAGAAGATTCAGCTTGGGTAAGCTACCAACCACTACATATGTTGTAACACTAACCTTGCCACCATCGCTGACTGCCACCTTCCACGATGGCAGTGACGTCAGGTAGACTTTATCACAGTTAAGGTTGCCAGGGTTGATGATGGCCACCTCGCCATCTTCAATGCCTTCGGGGTACAGCTTATCACAGTCCATCTGTAGTTCAGCACCGCCTTGTTTCACAAGGGAGTATGATGCTGAACCACTCTTTAAGTTCAGGTTAGATGACGCACTACACACAATAATGTCAGCCTGCCAATGTAAACAAGGGTTACAATATAAACAAGGGTAACAGTGAACTACAAAAGATAATACTCAATGGTAGGCTTGTTTTTGTTTTTTTCACTTAGGGTTATTCCAGGAAAAAATCTCAGTGGGGTAGGAACTCAAAACATTTTTCAGTTAACACTAACAGAATTTTAATTAGTTTTCAGGTATCACCGCCACAACTTAAATTGCCTGGACACCCACCAACGCCAGAATAAAAACTAGAGCTGTTGCCTTTTAAGGACGACAAATATACCCCTGCTACCAGTCCCACTCCCCTCCTTTCCCCACTCTACCATTTGAGAAAAGAATGAGTGGAATGGGTTTTTCATGATCAGGTAATGGCGGCCTTGACCGTTGACCTACTGACCTCAAAACAAATAGGGGCCATCTTTTCATCACAGGCAGTCCACCTATTGTTTCATGAGATTTGCTTCAGGGGGAGAGGAGTTATGGAGCGGACAAGATTTTTCATTATCGGGGCCCAGTGACCTTTGACATACTGACTTCAAAATCAATAGGGGTCATCCTCTCACCACAGGCCGTTCACCTATAAAGTTTCATAAGATTTGCTTCAGGGGGAGAGGAGTTATGGTGCGGACAAGGTTTTTCATTATCGGGTCCCGGTGACCTTGACCTCTGACCTCTTGACCCCAAAATCAATAAGGGTCATCCTCTCACCACAGGCAGTTCACCTATGAAGTTTCGTGAGATTTGCTTCAGGTAGAGAGGAGTTATGGAGTGGACAAGATTTTCCATTATCAGGTCACCGTGACCTTTGACCTACTGACCTCAAAATCAATAGGGGTCATCCTCTTATCACAGGCAGTCTACATATGAAGTTTTATGAGATTTGCTTCAGGGGGAGAGGAGTTATGGAGCGGATAAGGTTGCGTCTAGACAGACGGACAGGGTGAAACCAGTATACCCCCCTTCTTTTAGCGGGGGTATAATCATAAATGTGAACCTGTACCGGGTATTTTGTACCAAGAACCTATTATTTCACCTAGAAAAGATATCTTAAGTATGTAACATCAAGAATCATAAATGCTTTGCATTTCTACCTGTTATATAGTGCATGATTTATACATTATTTAAAAAATACATGTATTCATGCCATGACATTGGTTAGGTTGCAGGTTAAAGTTTTATAAATAGAGTATATTTGTTTGTTTGGAGTGAATATAGGATTTTTTTTCATCGAAAAGTGAGAAAACTTTATTTTCACGAGTGCTTTAGCACAAGTGAAAATATGCGAATTTCCTCACTTCGAGATGAAAATAAATCCTATGTTCATGACAGACCAACAAATATTCTATTTATTATATACTCACACCCTTGAAACTTATGCAGAAAGAAACAAAATGCGCCAAAACAATGACGTCAACAACGACATTATGTCATTTTCAGTATTTCACATGTGAAATATAAACATTGAAAATATAAGGTTTTATTTTAACAAAAAAATCCACTATTTCTGTGGAAAGGATATAATAACTAGAAATGTGTCCATGGGACAAGGATGCCCTTACTGAAAACAATCAGCATAAAACGTAAAATTTTACGAAAAAAGGAGCCATAACTCTTTTAATACTTGGTCGATTTTGACGCCGGAACGATATGCAAACCTTGAAATCATAGGTAAACATCCTGTAAAGTTTCGAAGCAATCGGTTGAAAAGTATGGGAGGAGACACACAAATTTTTTGGGACGGACGGAATGACATACATACATATTAAGGAAGGATGGAAATGACAAACGCTATATGCCACATCACCATTCGGTGCCAAAATGAAAGTCAGAGTTATTGGACATGTGTAACAACATTCCTTGTCAGAGGTAAGATGGAGATGTGTGTGAAGTTTCATGAACATAGGTCAAATACTATTCAAGTTATGGCCAAGGTTAGGTTGCAGGTTAAAGTGTGACGGATGAAGGACAAAGTCTGCCATGCTATGCAGACTACACAATAAAATGAAGATTCAATTTGAAATGGGTTCAGCAGCCCGTTTCAGCCACATTTCATCTCATTTATTATTATGATGATGGAAAACCTGACCAGGGTCATTAAACCCAATTCAAATCAATATCACTTATAGTTTTCAAGTCGCTACTAACTTGTTTTTAAAAATCTATTTTTAACTGTAAAGTTTCATGAAATTCCAACAAGTAGTTTCAGAGGAGTAGTCGCCACAAGTTTTTCCTATATAACTCAATCTAAACAAAGATGGCCGCTGGTGGCCATGTTTGACATGCAATCAAAATGAACTTTGGTTAGGATCAACTACATGTCGTGCCAGTCATTTTGGTAAAGGTTCCAAATCAATATCAATAGAAGTAGTCACCACAAAATCACATTTTTTAAATCTATTTTTAGCCGTGGCAGCCATCTTGAATTTCTGGCCGACCTGAATTTTTGCTAGGATCAACTAGACATCAAGAGCAACATTCCTTTGAAGTTTCATGAAAATCCGTCAAGTAGTTTCAGAGGAGTAGTCGCCACAAGTTTTTCCTATATAACTCTATGTAAACAAATATGGCCGCTGGCGGCCATGTTTCCAGCGGCCATGTTTGACAACCAATCAATTTTAGCCGTGGCAGCCATTTTGAATTTCCGGCCAACTTGAATTTTTGCTGACTGACTATGTAAACAAAGATGGCCACTGGCATCCATGTTTGACATCCAATCAAAATGAACTTTGGTTAGGATCAACTATGTCCTACCAGTCATTTTGGTAAAGGTTCCAAATCAATATCACTTACGTTTTTTGAGAAGTAGTCTCTACAAAATTGCATTTTTAAAATCTATTTTTAGCCGTGGCGGCCATCTTTAATTTCCGACCGACCTGAATTTTTGCTAGGATCAACTAGACATCAAGAGCAACATTCCTATGAAGTTTCATGAAAATTCGTCAAGTAGTTTCAGAGGAGTAGTCGCCACAAAAAAAAGTTTACAGACGGACAGACGGACAACGGACGACGCACCACGACATAAGCTCTGCTGATCTTTGATCAGACAATCTAAAAATGGGGAAAACTGCATGATTTTAAAAGAAATTTGGTTGGGGAGGGGGGCTTATACAGGCCGCTGCAAAGAAGGGTAAAAAGGCCCTGCAGCTGTATACCCTGTACACGTCGATGACATGACCTTGTTTTAAAAGGGAGGTGATCTGAATGCATTATGGGTGTCAATCCAAATGCAAACAAATGATTAATCTATCAAAATATGTTTCAGTTTCATATTCAACGTGCATGTGCCCTGAATTAGGTCCCATGATCCCTACGATTGTATTATTGTTGATGATAGACTAGACAGTTTCTTAAACAATACTTAAACTGAAAGTAACATGTTCTCCAATTTCATGCATACCGGTAAGCACATTATGAGGGGTTTAATTTGTATTTATACAGACTCAAAATCAATCTTCCAGATCGCCTCCAGCCCCTTTAAAATAGTTTTATCTTTATAAAAGCTACATTAACTTTCCAGTGTGTAGTAACAGTGGCCTGTTTATACACGAATGATGCATCTTCTTCTATATCTGTATTTGGTAAAGTTGATCATACCCCACCCACTTTGTTTTACACTGTTTTAAATGTGATTTCTTTGAACAGTTTATTGAAAGGATAGATATAACCACTTTTTAAGATAAATCAAAATCACATATCAGATAAAATGATTTATAACCGGACATGACATTTACGTTTTATTCAACCAACATATATATAAGGCACATTACATGTTCAGCTGGCATGGCTATTTATGGCAATCTCACATGACACTTTCTCGGTATATTATACACAAAACAGAAATAGAATTTAAAGCCATTGACTCTAGCACATCTCTTGGTAACTCATATTTCCCAAAAAAAAAAGACATCCTGACGGACCAGTTCTCCATTATGAGCAGCGGTTGGTTCTCTCGGCGCTGGCACAAACAGCACGGTTTGGGTTAGAGGATGGTGGGTATTCCGACAGGGTGGTCGGGAAGGAGCCACCCCCTCCCCACTTGATTTTTTTTTAATTCTAAGATGCACCATCTGCTCTGAGATGATTTTTAATTATAAAAAAAATGTTTTATTTAAATTATAAAGCACTCTGTAGGCTGTTACAGAACAGAGTTTTGGAAATATTTTTAAAATCAACTTAAAAATTCCCATTCTCAAGGCAAATGGACTTTCAAAAGGCAATTGCCCTGCTCAAAAACTCACTTGCCCCACATTTAGAACAGTCTATTGAATCATTTTAGAATTATTTTATTATTATAATGTTGTGTTTCCGGGTTTCAAGAACCTCATTACTCAATGTCCAGTAAAACCTCAGTGAGTTCTGAGAATGTAATGAGCTTTAAATAAACTGGTTTTATTGGTCCAATTTTTATCACTGAACCAATCAGAATGCTTCATTTATAATTTCATTTAGTTGCTTCTATCATGACATCACTTTCTGGTATTATGACATCACATCCTGGAATTATGACATCACGTCATGCTATTATGACATCATGTCATGCTATTATGATGCAACTCAGTGTGTTCTCAGAACTAAATGAGCATTTTAATTTCTGTGAGAAACAGATTAAGACTGTTTGTATTATATCCCTCACTGAGTAATGAGTTTCTTGAAACCAAAAATCACAAAATTCTAAAAATAAAATTATTCTAAAATGATTTAATAGACTGTTTTAAGTCCACTTGGTCTTATTTTTGATTGTTTAAGCAGTACACGTAAGGCCTATTTATCAAATAAACATATTCAGAACTTACAAATAATACCTTTTCTTGCGCTCTTTTTTGAATTGCGAAAACCAGTGACATTTGAAAGAAAAGTCTTTTCAAAAGAAGCACATCGCTAAGTTTTGCAACATTTTGGGGAAGATGCACATTCATATGTGTTTAATTTCATACATTACCAGTGAAATACACTTAATACCTCACGTTAATAAACGTGTGCTTAGAGATTTTTTAAAACGTTCACACTTTTTCGCAAAACATTCCAGGGCCGCGCATTTTGTTTTGATTTAAGGCTGTCGTAAAAGTAACATCACAGGGTGTTAATAAATATGTAAATTACTGATTTTTTTCTGTATTTGATTGGTCAAAAGTCCATATGACCTAGGTATTTTTCGGCAAGGTAATACAGATTATAAACAGGCTGGCCTGATCTTAAAATGACTCCCATAGATTTTTTTTTACAAAAATACCCCATCACCAAGATCATTTTAATTAAATTTTACCCACACCCACAAGAATAAAAATGCCAATTTTCCCCACCACCACCACCACCATAAACAAGCGCCCAAGTGGGCCTGTAGATGCTCTACTGCTATGATGTGATTCAAAAACATAAACATGATAAGAGGCCAACCCAAGAAACATGTTTCCTATATATAACTCTATGTAAACTTTGGGTTATCGTGGCGGCCATTTTGAATATTTGACAATGAAAAACACAAACTTGAGGCCAACAACAAGAACATGTATATAAATTTGACCTAAGTTTAGCCATGGTGGCCATCATGGACGACTGGAGGCCCCAAAAACAAAAATCTGAGGGGGACTAACCCAAAGATCATTGTGATTAAGTTTCATCAAAATCCTTCAAGCGGTTTCAGAGAAGATGTCATTTTTAAGGTTTTCCTATATAACTCTAACTTTGGGTCGCTGTGGCGGACATTTTGATTATTCGACGCTAACGAAAAACACAAACTTGATAGAGGCTAACCCAAGGAACATGTTTATGATATTTGACAAGAATGGAATAAGTGGTTTCGGAGGAGATGTTTTTGAAATTTCCTAAAATTTGACCTAATTTTAGCCATGGCGGCCATCTTGGATGTCAGACTGGCAGCCGCGAAAAACATAATTCTGAGGGGGACTATCCTAAAGATCATTGTAATGGTTTCATTAAAATCCTTGGTTTCAAAGAAGATGTCATTTTTAGCCTTTTCCTATATATAACTATGTAAACTTTGAGTCGCCGTGGTGGCCATTTTGATTATTCAACGATAACGAAAAACACAAACTTGATAGATGCCAACCCAAGGAACACTGACCTAGTTTTAGCCATGGTGGCCATTTGGATGACTGGCGGCCATAAAAAACACAAATCTGAGAGGGGGCCTCCTAAGTAACATTGTAATGAAGTTTCATCAAAATCCTTCTAGTGGTTTCAGAGGAGATGTCGATTTTATAAAACTGCTAACAGATGGACGGACGGACAGACAGACGACGGACAAAAAGTGATCGCACAATCTAGCTCACCTGGCCTTTGGCCAGTAGACCTAAAAGAATAGGGTTGCGTTCCGACCATCATGCGATTTTTTCCTGGAGTAGCCCTTACTCGCTTCCGCTCATTTATTAAAGAACCACGTGCCTACCATCTCGTGGAAGATTGTCCTATAATCGATACCAGCAGTTAAATAATCTATTTATTACATTTCAAATCAGTTTATGACTTTTACCAAAATATTTTTCTTTATTGAACGTTATCAGCAGATGATGTTGACAACATTTTATTGACATTTTGACGTTATAAACTCAATAGTTAAATAATTTTTGTGTTCAGAGTTCAGAGAATATTTAGCAATTATAAATTTTCTTTCACATATAGAAAAGTAATAAAGAGAGTTTCAGGATCACAGTAATTTTACTATTCAATTTTTCTTTGATTCTGTTGCATGCCTGGCAAATACTCATGTACACCCAACTGCCTGGTTAACGTCCTCCTGCGCGATCGAAGAATTGGGAGTAATGTTACTTGCTCAAGGTTACATACATAATGTTCTGCAAGCTTCTGGCAAATTCATTAGCTACTAGATTTACTCAGATGTTACCTTTTGAGTTCCAATTTCTCCTTGCACTAAGCGAATCTTTATTTTGTGCTTTTTGGTTTGGAAATGTTTGGGTCCAGAATTTGTTGCTACATCATCTGTAAATGAAACATAATTGTTTTGAAAACAATCATCACTTCATGCTGTGTCATGGCCTGATTGACTTGATATGACACATAATAAAGGAACACGACATTTCATTTTCTCAAAATTCAGCAATATTCAGTAATCTAACAGCTAGATTTTTCTGTCGGAAAAGCTGGACAACTAACCTTTGGTAAAAGTCCAATATCTTTAAGAAAAGCTAACGCAAAAACAAAAACGTGCTAGTCATATGATATTAGACAATAACACTTTCACCAGAAGAGCAACAAGAGGCCCAACTCGGCATTCCATAAGCTCCGCTGGCGGCCAGTCGAGCTAAAATTTTAAATAAATTTCTTTCTTATTTATGGAGGTATGTATGTATGGGGTTTAACATTGTTTTGTAACAATCAGATTTGAATCATACCTTCTGCTGGTTCTGGATCTATACAGTCAAAGTCATTCCCCATTACTGATGTGTTGCCATCCAACTCTTCTGGAAGCTTGATTAAACATTTACACGCCTTCTCTATGGCACTAATTGTCCCTGAATGTTTTGCTGCCTCTATCACTGAGTAAATGCCAACCTGTCGTAACATATGTTTCTTACAACACATTCTCTTTAATTTCATGTCCAGTTTCTGTTTTCCTGCTAAAAGTTTCTCAGACAAACCTGTTAATTCCAGCCCATTTGCTGTGGAGAAAAAGACATAAACCAATGAACTTTAAAATTAATAAACATTACAGAAAAAAGAAAAGAAATCTTCATAACAAATCTAAATCGAGATATAATGCATAAAAAATCACTGTAAACACACAATGTTCTCATCTATTTCTATTCTAAATGTAATATGTTTAAAATGTGAAAATTGTAGATGACAATGAATCTTTCTCTCTCTCTACTAACAGTTATCACGTTATGTCATCGTATGACATCAAGTTGTTAACCAATCGGTGCACCTTCAAAGGTCACATGCTTATATTTCAGTGATATATTATGGAGTTTTGTAAAATACTTTATTAAATTTGACTACCGTATTTACCGTATAAGTTGGGGCACCGTACGGATTGGGGCACCCTTGCATTTTAGGAAAATAATTATTTTTACTTTGGGCCATATTAAAAATTTCAAAAAATTTCAAAATTTTCAGACAATTTTAATTGGGCCATCAACCAAATTCTGCCAAAATCATGATCAAAATTAATGTAAAAAAAAATACATAAAATATGTCAGTGAACTAACTAGTTATTAAAGCACTGAGTAAATCTGGTAATTATACACTTACGCACACAGGAAGTGACGTGTGATGTGTGTTAATTTTAATTGTTGGAATCTAGACGCGTGCGACAAAATGCCAGCAATCACAATTTTAATTGAACTGTGAAATAATTATAGTATTTGATATAAGTGATTGTTAGTTTAAATCATTATTTCATATTCAATTAGTTATCGTACCTTGTATTTATGCACTGAGATAAAACATGCCGGTTAGTTCTAGTCTGTTCCTCGCGGCATCACACTGATTTTACACACGTGTTTACCAGCTGATCACAAGGTCAGCTAAATTAAAGGGACTCTATTGTTTAAACCGGTAATCTTCGCTCCAGGCTATTTCACAGTTTAATTTTTATACTGTCCATAGTTAAGTACGTTCATTTAAATGTAGTGCTTTATTTTAAAGCTGAATATTGGAGTCGACTACATGACGGTTTGAGCGATGAGAGTCGGAAAGAAGATATGTCAACAATCTAGATGCACCTGACGAAAGACGTGAATCATGTGCTACCAACCTATAAAAATAAATAAATAAAATGATAACGATATTTTCTTAAGTTTTTCTTTCATTGCAGTCAGTTGCTCACGGCATCGCACTGATTTTACCAGCTGATCACAATGTCAGCTAAATTAAAGGGACGCTATTGTTTAAACCGGTAATCCTCGCTCTAGGCTATTTCACAGTTAATTTCTGATACACCAGGAAATTCAGTCCGTACAAGACTGCATCAAACTTCATTTAAAGGGATGCTATTTGCCGTATTTTAACGTATTTTAATATATGTTTTATCTGACAATTAGGGACGCTATTGTTTAAACCGGTAATCTTCACTGCATCAAACTTCATTTATAAATAGTGTTTAAATTTCACAATGGTTCTCCTTTAAGCATGCCCAACAAGTGACGCAGCTTGCGACACAATTTCACCACTTTGGCAAAGATCAAAGAAACTACGTCGGCACATCAATGCTTGTGTTTGACTATAAAGCCGGGACGTTTTGACTGATCTTTTCATTATTTATAAACAAGTGCACGTTTAGGGAGGAATAATTACAGTGTACAAAAGGATTGGTTTATTAATGGATTAAAATGAAAGTGATAAACTTTGCAGTAAGAAATTGATATTTCTAATTAGTCGATTGTTATTAATGGATTAAAGAAAACATGTTCTGCGGTAAGACGTTGTTAATTTGAATCACGATAGTCACGATAGTTTAATGGATTTCCACTTGACAGAAACTTAACCCCAAATTAAGTCCGTTATATTATTTGGGCCAATAAAAAAAAAAAAAAAATTCTGAACAAGTATCGTTTGGGACACTAATTATTGTAATTAATTAATCCTGCCCCAACTTATACGGTAAATACGGTAATTAATAAAATGCCAATGGGTGTATTAGAATTACATACCACCAGTACTAAGATATCTCCATCTTATTCTTGATGTCAGTGTATACTGACAATAGGTTATATATTTAATTACAGTTGCACCTGTTACTGTTTGTCGGAGGTATCATATTGGTTTGACTGGTTGAAATGGATAAATGATTGACAACTGGCATGATGTTAATTGCTGGTATGACCTACCCCTTATTTTGATCTCCACGTTACACTTCTTAATTTCACTGAAGTCACTGTCTGTCCAGCACTCTTGTATAAAATCGAGAACGACTGGATCACATGTGACAATTACTGACTTCTCTGTCTTCTCGTCCAGGAAGTCTTTGATTTGTTGTATGACATTATGTACAACATCATCAGTGCCCACAACCACTACAACCTGTTGTTTCTTCGTGAAAATCTCCACCTTGTCTTTGTATCTACGCGTTTTATCCAACAAGAAATCTCCCCACACTTCAGAATTCAATAAACTTATTGACGTTTTATCTACTTGAATAGAGTCTTCAAACACTGAGTCCAAAATCACCAACTTTATGCCTTCGCTGTTGCCACCTTTCGGCGTGTACACACTGATTTCCGTACCAGTCATGTTCCAGCTTCCTTTATAAAGCTTCTGACCCATTTTCCGTTGAATGTATTTCTTAGTAGCATCCTTTTTAGCAAACTGCACATACTCTCTAGACTTTGTATGCTTGAAATTGGCAGGTTCTATTTTGTCACATTCATTGTAGATTTCTATAAATGCATTAGGAAGGTCCTCTGGGTCGCCCTCGACCATCACTTCATTTCCGTCCACATGTATCTTCATGTCTGTGAATTTTCTACATATTGCACTAAAGGTTCCCTGCACTTCCAGCACCTTCAGTTTCTCCACGGACTTCACCTTCCTCATCTCCGACTTTCTGCGTGCTGCACGTGACAATTCCTCTATTCTCTGATTGATCTGCTGAAGCGCACCTTTCAGTCCTCCTTTAAAGCCAATCAGTTTCATGTGCTTCCGGTCTCTGTCCTGCTTAATTACAATGTCTTTATATTCGCCTTTACCTACAATTTAAAATGTATGACTGAGATCCTTTCAGTCATGAAGCAGTGCTGTTTTCCATTAAGAACAATTTTGGTACTAATAAGTATATCATGTTAAGTTTACCGTTTAAAGAGGGTACAGACTTTTCATGGGGTTCTAGTGGTCTGACTTAAAACTGACATGTAATAGTCCAATTCTTTAGGGCCTAAACATAATAGATGAGCCCTTATTTACTAAATGAGTCCTTATTTACAAGGGACTACATTTTGCACAGCCAGGGTTATGCACCAGGGTTTATTTAGGCATTTTACGCCGGACTGCATATACAATATTTAGGAATTACATGGTTAGTAATTTAGAATTTCAGCTGTATTTTAGCGAGTGTAAGAGCCTCTCATTTATCACTTTTCTTACACTCGCCAAAATACAGCTGAAATTGTAAGTTACTAAACCATAACTTTCAGCTGTATTTTGGCGAGTGTAAGAGGCCCGCATTTATCACTTTTCTTACACTTGCCAAAATACATCTGTATTTTGGCGAGTGTAAGAGGCTCTCATTTATAACTTTTCCTCTCTGGCTCGCATTTATCACTTTTCTTACACTCGCCAAAATACAGCTGAAATTCTAAGTTACTAACCACGTAATTTTTTTATCATGCAACTGTTTTAAATAACATAATTTACCTGAAAAACAATGGAAATGTACAGTTTACGTCTGCTGCCGTCAAAATACAAACGGAGGATAGTTTGTCAGGGGAAGTAACTTTGGCAAAAAACATTTTTGGCGTTTAAGAATAATTAATATCAATAATAAATGAAAAATATTTATTTTGATAATGTATTGCACTTCTAAATTGATAATCATAACAAGAGGTCAATGACCTTGAAGCTCTACTGATTGATTTTGATTTCAGGAAGTAGTCGCTACAGACTTGTTTTTTGAAAAATTATTTTTAGCCGTGGCGGCCATCTTGAATTGCCGGCCGACCTGAAATTTTGCTAGGATCAATTAGACATCAAGAGCAACATTCCTGTGAAGTTTCTGTAAACAAAGATGGCCGCTGACAGCCACGTTTAACATTGAATCAAAACGATTTTTGACAAGGACTAACATCATGTCATGCTGATCATTTTACAAAAAGTCCCATATCAATATCACTTATAGTTTTCAAGAAGTAGTCGCTACAAACTTGTATTTTGAAAACCTATTTTTAGCCATGGCAGCCATCTTGAATTTCCGGCCGACCTGAAATTTTGCTAGGATCAATTAGACATCAAGAGCAACATTCCTGTGAAGTTTCATGAAAATCCGTCAAGTAGTTTCAGAGGAGTAGTCGCTACAAGTTTTCATCATATAACTCTATGTAAACAAAGATGGCCACTGGCAGCCATGTTTAACGTCGAATCAAAATAATGTTTGACTCTTATAAGCATCATGTCATGCTGAACATTTTACAAAAAGTCCCATATCAATATCACTTATAGTTTTCAAGAAGTAGTCGCTACAAACTTCTTTTTTAAAAATCTATTTTAAGCTGTGGCGGCCATCTTGAATTTCTGGCCGATCTGAAATTTTGCTAGGATCAATTAGACATTAAGAGCAACATTCCTGTAAAGTTTCATGAAAATCCGCCAAGTAGTTTCAAAGGAGTAGTCGCTACAAGTTTTTACTATATATAACTCTTATGTAAACAAAGATGGCAACTGGCAGCCATGTTTAACGTTGAATCAAAACAATTTTTGACAAGGACCAACATCATATCATGCTGATCATTTTACAAAAAGTCCCATATCAATATCACTTATAGTTTTCAAGAACTAGTCGCTACAAACTTGTATTTTGAAAATTTATTTTTAGCCGTGGCGGCCATCTTGAATTTTCTGGCCGACCTGAAATTTTGCTAGGATCAATTAGACATCAAGAGCAACATTCCTGTGAAGTTTCATGAAAACCGTCAAGTAGTTTCAGAGGAGTAGTCGCTACAAGTTTTCATTATATAACTCTTATATAAACAAAGATGGCCGCTGGCAGCCATGTTTAAAGTCGAATCAAAACGATTTCGACAAGGACCAACATCATGTCATGCTGATCATTTTAGAAAAAGTCCCATATCAATATCACTTATAGTTTTCAAGAAGTAGTCGCTACAAACTTGTTTTTTAAAAACCTATTTATAGATCTGGCGGCCATCTTGGATTTCACATCAACATGAATTTATGCTAGGATCAACTAGACTTCATGGGCAACATTTCTGTAAAGTTTCATGAAAATCCATTCAGTAGTTACAGAGGAGTAGTCGCTACAAAAAAAAGTTTACGGACAGACAGATGGACGCCGCACCACGGCATAAGCTCTGCTGATCTCTGATCAGTCGAGCTAAAAACTATTGTGAATATTTGCAGCTTAAATGGCAGATTCCTGACTTTTTAAGTCATCGAAAATAGCGTGTGTAGCCACTAGCATAATACAGCAGTTGGGTGGAAAATATTAGGTTAGTAGATAGTAGCTGTACTTTTATAATAGAAACATTAGTTGCATGATAAAAAGCAATTTCAAACTTGAGGCCTGAACAACAAGGCGATTACATTATATTTTTATGAAAAAATGACATTTCGAACATAAGTTGAAAATATTTTTAAAGTTTTACACCCCAGAAACCTCACCAGATATACGCTCTCCAAGGTCTGAACTATTAATGTGTTAAGAGTTCATATCTTATACAACTGTTGAATGTCAAAGACTGAAAATCAATATTTAAACACAACCTCAAACTTGAATATTGCTAAAAAGAAGTTTTATTTCTGTATTATTAAAGTATTTTAAAAACAAGCAGTTAAACATTAGCAATGGAAGAACAGTTTAATACTTTGAATACAACTGCAGTTACGTTAAACACAACTGCTCATAATGGTGTTGCTTTACTTTTAATACCTGTGGCACTGGGTTTCTTCGGTGTGTTTGATGGGGACGTAAACTTAGCTGTCCAGTGTATTGGAGTATAACTCCAAGTATGCTGGAGGGACTGGAGGTGATCTGGAGATTGTATAGGTGTCAATCCAAACACAACCATCATAATGTGTTTCATTTCATATTTAATGTGCATACGCATTTATCTATGCATCATAATCTACGGTTATTATAATGAAGGTTTTCATTTGCATTTCATCTAACACCAATCACTCTTCCAGATCGCATCCAGTTCTTTTAAAGAATTTGATAGTAAGAGTAGAGCATTTTCCTTGGAATCCTATGTAACTTTTTTCTTTTCCGGGGAAGCTCTAATTAACCTGTGGTAATGAGTTCATGAAATCAACTTTATATAAGATGTACTGTATACCTGAATTTAACCACTCTACGAATTTATCCCAAATGATATCGGGAACAACGATATCTGCTTGATCAATGTGTCCACCAAGGAATTTGGCCACTGCCTCCTGTATGCCCGTCTCCCAGCCCCTCACCAACATCCGGTAGTTAGGCATCGTCTGTCTCAGGGAACATTTCACTGTCACATGGTCCTTGGAGAACGATATATCTGCGTACTTGTCACGTAGACGTGCAGAAAACTGGGGCTGACAATGCCTGCAGATAAAACAAACAGAAAACTGGGGCTGACAATGCCTGCAGATAAAATAAATAGAACAAAAACTGGGACTTACAATGCCAGCAGATAAAGACAGAACTGGAGCTGGCAATGCCTGCAGATAAAAGAAACCAGAGAACTGGGGCTAGCAATGCCTGCAGATAAAAGAAACAAGAGTACTGGGACTAGCAATGCCTGCAGATAAAATAAACCAGAGAACTGGGGCTGACAATGCCTGAAGATAAAGGAAACAGAACTGGAACTGGCAATGCCTGCAGATAAAAAAAAACAGAGAACTGGGGATGGCAATGTCTGCAGATAAAAGAAACCAAGAACTGGGGATGGCAATGTCTGCAGATAAAAGAAACAAGAGAACTGGGGCTAACAATACATGCAATTAAAAGAAACCAGAGAACTGGGGCTGGTAATGCCTGCAGATAAAAGAAACAAAGAGAACTGGAGCTGACAATGCCTGCAGATAAAAGAGAATTGGAGCTAGCAATGCCTGCATATAAAAGAAACCAGAGAACTGGGGCTGACAATGCCTGCAGATAAAAGAAACAAGAGAACTGGGGCTAGCAATACCTGCAAATAAAAGAAACCAGAGAACTGGGGCTAGCAATGCCTGCAGATAAAAGAAACCAGAGAACTGGGGATGGCAATGTCTGCAGATAAAAGAAACCAAGAACTGGGGATGGCAATGTCTGCAGATAAAAGAAACAAGAGAACTGGGGCTGGCAATGCCTGCAGATAAAAGAAACAAGAGAACTGGGGCTGGCAATGCCTGCCGATAAAAGAAACAAGAGAACTGGGGCTGGTATTGCCTGCAGATAAAAGAAACAAAGAGAACTGGGGATGGCAATGCCTGCAGATAAAAAAGAATTGGGGCTAGCAATGCCTGCAGATAAAATAAACCAGAGAACTGGGGCTGACAATGCCTGCAGATAAAAGAAACAAGAGAACTGGGGCTAACAATACATGCAAATAAAAGAAACCAGAGAACTGGGGCTAGCAATGCCTGCAGATAAAACAAACCAGAGAACTGGGGATGGCAATGTCTGCAGATAAAATAAACAAGAGAACTGGGGCTGACAATGCCTGCAGATAAAAAACAACAAGAGAACTGGGGATGACAATGCTTGCAGATAAAAGAAACAAGAGAACTGGGGCTGGCAATGCCTGCAGATAAAAGAAACAAGAGAACTGGGGCTGACAATGCATGCAGATAAAAGAAACAAGAGAACTGGGGCTGACAATGCATGCAGATAAAAAGAAACAAGAGAACTGGGGCTGACAATGCAAATAAAATGTACTGAGAACTGAGACCGACATCATCTGTAGATAACAGAAACAAAAACAAGGCCTGCAGATAATAGAAAATGATACATATGTTTGCTCAAGAAAGGTAGTTTTTGTTTACATAGTTCATCTCTTGTTTATTTGTAGCTTACAATATAAGCTGCCTTTTAACACACATTTATTTGTATTTAAAAAACATTGCACCAATGATTCATATTTTGACATCATAAAAAAAAGGAAGATTAAAAGCACGATTTATGCTTACTTTTTGACAAACTCCAGCTGGTCAGGCAATATCTGTATATTGACAGGTTTGGGTACTGGTACCACATGCAAGTTGTTATCCCAGATGGTTCCCATCTCACACTGGTAGTATGGAGACACACGCAGTAGAATACCATCAACACGGTGTTGTCGGCTGCCCGTACACAATCGCTGTACAACTGTAGTATATATCACAATACAGTGAATATCAAAATACACCAAATGCCAAGTTCACATATATGAAACTTTAAAATGTTTATCTAGGACAGGCAAAATACATGAAATATAATCTATGAAATGCTATGAGAATTAAATCTAACAAACCAGTTGCCGGATTCTTCAAATAAACATTTCTAGGAGAAGAATTCTATAAGCATTTACCGTTTGTTCTTATCATTTAATATGTTTGTGCAATGTATATATATATATATACTAAATGTTGTAAACTTTTGAAAAGTAAAAAATGTATATACTATTTTTATTAGGGATTTATAAACTTTCTAAAAATAGTTGATCAATTTTCAACAACCAATACACCAGTGTACCTTTAGGGTCCTCAAACTCTATGACACAACAACCAATACACCAGTGTACCTTTAGGGTCCTCAAACTCTATGACACAACAACCAATACACCAGTGTACCTTTAGGGTCCTCAAACTCTATGACACAACAACCAATACACCAGTGTACCTTTAGGGTCCTCAAACTCTATGACACAACAACCATCCTCAGTTTCGTCTACTCCATTTTTCTTGAGAGCCCCGCCACCAATGGATTCCCTTTCAAAGTAGTACATGAGAGTCTCTGTGCTGCGGACCTGCACATCGCTGCTCACAACGATGGCCCGTGGAGCCGGCACCTCACAGATGTCCAGGGTGAACCCATCAAGCTTCCTGGCCCTGACGTTCTGCCTCAGTCTCAACATGTCTGATCAAATAGACATCACATGAATAAACAAAATTTAATGGCAAAATAAAAAAGAGATCTGTGTGGTTGGGAGCAAAACAGCCAGTGAAAGTCTGATCATGTGGGCATAACTTGCCATTTCCAGCAGAGTTTGGTGCATTTTAACATAGAGGTTAGTGTGTTATAAAGGACAAATAACTACATTGTGAAAATAGCTAGTTATTTACATGTAGTGGACTCCAAAGATATGTTATTAATGTCTATTCACTATTCAGCCTTATTTTTTTTTAAGAAACAATTTATCTAAATAGAGCCTATAGTCAGCCATAACATGGTCTCATTGTTAGATGAACTGTTACATACTGAAACAATTATCACAATTTTTACATAATGCAATGTCACACAAAAGTGAATTCAGGAAATATTTAGGATTTCCTATCTGAATGAGTAAATTGTGAATGTCTCTGTTATTAAGGCCCTGGTGAAACTTACCTGGTTTTTGCTTGAAGGTTAGGAGGGCCTCGGTGTGATCAAGCCCAAACAGGATATTGTCCTTCACTTCTGCTGGCCTTCCGACAGTTTCAAAATATGACTGAATGGTTTCACCGCTAGTGCGAGGATTCAAACCATGAACATATAGGTAAACATCAACGTGCTCCATTCTGTTGAAATTGGATGCTGAAATGCCAGTAATAATATAAAAGTTAAATAACACCACAGTCATCTGCCTATGTACGATTATAATTTCATTTAAAATATATTTGGTATTGTATGTTACTACTCACTATTCAGACTTTAAAAAGGTTTAAGAAACAATATATCTAATTAAGAGTCCTAGCTCAACAGTCAACAGCAACATGGACTCATTGTTAGATTAATTGAATCTTAAACAATAACGAAATTGTATTCTTCTGTTATTAACTTTGAACATAGATAATGGTACCTACTTAAGAATTAGAAAAATCCTGCCTACACCTACCTGGAGGTGGCAGTGGGGCATTTCTCTGGAACAGGTTGTTGCTCATATGATTTGACTGCTGATTACGAACACCTGGTGATCTGGGTCGGAACTGGTTTGTGTTGGGTCCCTGATTTAAACCTGTATCTCTGTTTGGAGTAGGATACCTATTCTGATTTCCATAAAATCCTTGAAGGCCTTTATTAGCTGTAGTTTGAGGATTGAGGTTTTGATAGGGACTAGAGTTTGGGTTAGGATTGAAGTTCTGTGGCCTTGGCTGGTTAGTTGCATTGTACATTCCACCAGGACTTGCTCTTTGATTGTTGTAAGAAGGCGTCGTAGGAACATTCGGAAAATTTGAGTTGGCTGGCTTCTGATTTTGAGATACAATATTGTCACAAGGTTGATTATTTTGATTTGACTTGGTCAGAATCCTGATTTGATTTGTGTTATTATTTGCAGATTGATTCGGTATGGATAATGGTGGAGCAGACGGTGTCAGGGCAGTATTACTGATGTTTGAAGTCTGTGGTTCAAGCAATCTAATCTTGTCATTACGATTAGGAATTTGATCATTAGACACTCTATTATTAAGAAAATGTGAATTTTCATGTCTTGTCTCAATAACCTTTTGATCAGTCACTGACGGTTTGTCCATGAAGTTATTTGAAACTGGAGGTGAGTATGGAGTCGGAGGTTCTGAGTTTTGCTGTTGCTGTTGTTGCTGCTGTTGATGTTGTTGCTGCTGCATCTGATGTTGATGAAGCTGTTGTTGTTGCTGCTGTTGCCATAGTAAATGCTGTTGTAACTGAGGTGTGCTCTGCCTGAGATGTTGCATCTGAACTTGACTGTATGGAGTATGCTGCCAAACTGGCTGTACATACTGCTGTTGTTGAAATAATGGTTGGTGATGCGACACTGCTGGAGTGTGCTGGAAAGGTTGAGGTTGCTGTGCTTCACTATGCTGTATTTCATACTGGTGGACCACTTGCGGATGTTGATGATGTTGCCATAACTGTTGTTGGGGACTTGTAACAGTTTGCATATATTGTCTATTTAATGATGGTGAGTGGCTATTTTCCTCAATTTGTGGTGAAGGTGACTTTGTGAATTTATCATGAGTTTGATCATCATGTTGCGTGACTGGGTCTACATGATGCAAAGGCTGCTCAGTTTGGTGCTGTTGCTGCATCTGTTGTTGCTGAACTTGCTGGTGTTGTTGCAACCAAATCAGCTGCTGCAGCTGTTGAAGCTGAAGTTGGTTCATTTCTCCAGGCCAATTTTGCTGTTGAGACCTAACAACCTGTGGATTTATTTCTTGAGACTCCTGTGGACTTTGTTGTGCATGAGGCTGTGGAAGTGGTTGCCAGCCTCGTTGTTGTTGGGAATAGGCTGAAGGGTTGTGCTGCTCTGGCCACAGTTGTGGCTGGGGTCGGGATGGGAACCCAATTCCAACTGGCACTGCTTGTATGCTGGCAGCTGGCTGTGTCTGGGACAATGCAATATGTTGCCATAGCTGAAGATCTTGTTGCTGTAATGCATGTTCAGTATGTCCTGGAATATGCTGGCGAAGAAGCGACCTTGGTGGTAAAGGCGGGGGATTATCGTCACTCATAATGCCTTATAATCAAACGGAAATCATTAAAAACGAACACTTGTTACTTTCATTTTCATTCACTTCCTAACATGCTTAATTCAGACACAGTATGAAATGCGTGTGTAAATGCCGTATATGCGGTCACACATCGCCTTTGCCTACAAAACACACTTATTTACGATCTTGCGAAGAATTGTCTCACATGTTATCAGTGTGCATGAAGTGGGTGGGGTTACAACACCGGACTATCGAACCCTTTTAATGCAGTAAGTTCGAACCTATGTACAACAAATGCTACAAATGCACAATCAAATAATACTGGATTATGGATACAATGACTGTCAATCATTTGGAGAACGCGGTTTATCAGATATTTCTTGAAAACAACACGAAGTTGACACTGCAAGCTCTAAAACATCCGGATACGCATGCGTATTGCAAATTTGGGCACGGATATAATCACATCCCGACTAAGACTTGTATCATTTCCGTCACAACGGAACAAGAGGACCAAATGTCCTGCATCGCTCACCTGGTTATATGTTTTATATGTAGACACTCGCAACAGTAACAAAAGTAGGTCAGATAAAATATGTCTGGTAAGTTCAGAAGAAGCTTTTTTTTTTTAAATATTTTCCAATATAACTCTATTTTAAACTGCATGTAGTCTAGATCATCTGCGACGTGTGCTTGTTTTCAAGACAAGCGACTGTGTGTGTTTTTAAGTGTAATGTGGGGCCGATTTCCCTTCTCAAAAAGTATGTTATTCCCCCTTTTTTGAGAAAAAAATCCCCTCCAAAAAAATAAATATATTTCTATGTTTTACCTTTAAATGTTGTTTCTTAGTAGACCATCCATAACATGTCCATTAAACATGTTCTTGATGTGAATTTAATATTAAATGCAAGTTTGAGACTTAATACATATAAAAAAAACACTATATTTCTTCTTTAATTTAACATTGTCAAAAAATCCCCCTTTTTGCAATTCACGTCGAATTTTGCCCATTCTGAGCCCTCTAAAGAATGGCCCCGACCCCCTTCCCCTAAAAGTAAAAAACAATACTGAACGTCTAGAACAGTTCTCAGAAACAAAGTTTGACTTTTGCCGATATCCTGGTATCGTTTCTGATTGGCTGAGACAGAAACACCTGCTATCCAAGATATACAGAAAGGCAAAAATACAATAAATATAAATAAACAAAGAGGGAAACATCTGAAGCCTGGGGCGGGGCCAAAATGTATCCCAAAGACCAAAGACACCATCTGAACAAACATATAAGAGGACCATTTCCCTTTCAAATAACATGCAGATTTAAACTATAGCTCTTGTAGCTTCAGAGAAAGGGATTATTTAAGTTTTTCCCTATATAAGTATAATATGTAAATCGTGTGACCGGCCCTGGCGGGGTGTGCGTGGGATGGGGATGGGGGACAAATCTGACCCCGTGGTCACGATCTGCACATACTTGGTTGATGATCATTTATAGCTTATGCTACAAGCAAATAATTAGACACGCAGCTCTTGTAGTTTCATAACTGAAATTGTTTTAATGATGTTCTATGTTACTCTATGTAAAACTATGACTCTTCCGGGTGGGGCCATTGTAATATTTGAACACATGGTCACAATTTAAATAAAATTGGTAGAGCACCATAATGTTATGCTACATGAAATATATGATAGCTTATTGCCCTGACATTTCTTTACCCCTTTGGACTGTATTTGAATATACTTGATAGTTTAGAGGATGGCGATTATTAAAAAGAAACACTGTTGAAATCCGTTCTTGAGAGAATAAGATTGTTTAAAGTTTCGACCTTTTATGGTAATGGCGGACATCTTGGATGTCGCACTGACATATATTTGATAAATTGGACTGCCTTTGCCGTCGGGATCATCCATCTGAAGTTTGGTTAAAACTGACTAAGCGGTTTATGAGTTGAAGTCTTTTAAGCAAGAGTTAAAGAACAGACGAACGGACGTTCTCAATTTTCAGGTTTATGAGATTTTTCCTTCTTTTATTGTGTTTTTAAACATGCTATTTGAATTTAATTTAAAATGATTTTATAGTCGCACCAACAGCTAAGGTCATATGGCTACTTTCCAGCTTCTGCTGGAGGGTAAAAGACCCCAGGTGCCCAGGGCAATTTACGTTCATGGGCGGGAACCTGTGTAGAACTACCGACGTACCGCAAGCCAGCTGGAAGATTTCTAGGCCCCTGAAGGATCGAACCCACAGCGGTGAGGGGCAAGTGATTTCAAGTCAGAGACGTTAAACATGTTACAGCCACAATGTGTTAATGTACAACGGAGATGTATTTTGTGTCATGTCACCTTTAACGTTCCATTAATTGAAACGACGCATTTAAAACGTACTCTAAATTTTAGCTATTTTTGACATCTGATGTACATTTATTCCCATGCGTTTTCACGACAATGATATTGAAAATATGCGTTTTCGCGACAATGATATTGAAAATAGTTATTTGGTATAGCTTGCAATCTTTGATTTCATTATATCGAGTTCAATGCGTAATTATCGAGTTCATGGCGTAATTCTCTCCGAATAATTCGTCAACTGTTTAGTGTTTATAAACACATTCTGCATTGACGAGTTGACACTGTGTTGTCTTTTTTTCAGTCTGACTATGCTTATTAAAACATAAACTGAAAAATCTTATTTACACACCGTTCGATTAACTCACTGGAACTACCTTGAGGTAGCAAACATACCTTGAGATAGCTATGGCCATAGATATTATAACGAATAAGTGATAGAAGAAAAGAAAAAAAGAATGGCGTCAAAATCAAGAGCTAAATGGTGCTAATGCATAAAGAACAAACCAACTTAGTTCATTAGCACAATACAATATCGGCGTCGTATCGTTTTATTTGGCGAGTTTTATGCATGGACGTTTGATGTAATGTAAAGGTGAAATGAATGTTTAGGCGGATATTTTGTTCCTTGGCGAAAGGTTACTCTAGCGATTTTTCGAAGCAAAGGATTTATAGTTCGTAGAGAATATAAAAGCATAACTTATACGTCATGACTGATAACTTAGTGACTTTAAGTTAATGGCTTCTAACTTTATTAGAAGAACCGTAATAACGTTAGAAACTAGAAAGTTAGAAGTCGTAAAGTTAAAAGAAGTATGGAAGTTAGCAGTCATAATTCAGTCGTAAAGTAAGAAATCATCAAGCTAGAAGTGATAAAGTTAGAACTCATTTCGTTGTTAGAGATAATGAAGTAATGCAGTAATGAAGTCACGAAATTAGAAGTCCCTCCAAGGCTTCAGAATCTGAGGGATCCGTATTTTTTTTTTATATAACCAGATATCCCTTTTTTATATAACCAGAAATATCTCTTTTTTATATAACCAGAGATATCTTCTTGTGTATACTTTATCACTCGGTTTCGATTTGTTTGTTGTCTCAATGTGCTATACATTTTTTGACATTGCTATGACTATCTATTCTTTTCTGACATTCCTTTTTTGTCCCTCTCTTCTGTCTCGCTGTAGCGCAGCCGCCCATTCCTGTTTCATATGGCCATTCTTTCTCTCTAAGTATGTGTACTTTAATGTATTCCTAAAACCAAATGGGTAATGATGTTATGACATGGAGGATGGCCATTGAGCACTTTAATTGTACAATGTGAACGTTTTCACGTAAACTGCATTTTGTTCTATCACCCTTTACGCTCATTTTTAACTGGCTAAATATTCTGAACAATCTGATATATTTTGTAAAAAATGCCACATGTTTTTTTGAAGTCTAGCATCTTAAATCTCGAATTTTCAGTTTTAATTTTTTTGCTTGTTATTATGTCCGGTGATGTAGAAATTAACCCTGGTCCGCTACTATCATATGAAAAACGCAGTCTCGCATTTCTTCATCTAAATATAAGGAGTATTCGAAATAAGATCGAATACATTAAGGATAATTTTTCAGATTTTGACATCCTATGTTTTACAGAAACACATCTGTCAGATAATGTATCAAGTAATGAACTAACTATAGATGGGTTTAGTAACATGTATAGAAAAGATAGCACATCCCACTCAAGTGGAATATTAATGTACACTTCCTCTAACGTTATATCGCGTCGCGTATTAAAACTAGAAATACCAATGTTGGATACAATGTGGGTTGAAATAAATAACCGCAACGGCTCGTTTTTAATATGTACAGTATACCGACAACCAAATTCGAATAATATATTTTGGAACAACCTGAATATCACAACAGAAATGGCTTTCGAAATATCAAACAACATTATCATAGTCGGAGACATAAATGAAGATCAATTAAGAGTTGAAAATCATAAACTAAGAGACATTATCATTACTAACAATATGAAAAATGTGATTACCGAACCAACTAGAGTAACAGATCATTCTTCAACACTTTTAGATCCAATCGTTGTTTCGGACTCAATATATGTATTTAATTATGGGGTTATTAATACACCAAGTGACATTAGTGATCATTTTGGTACATACGTACATGTCAAATTTAGTTATAATATTAAACCGACATATACCAGACGTGTGTGACTTTACAAAAAGTCTGACTTTGGTAAATTGAACATGCTCATTCGGGAAACCGACTGGTCTTTTCTTTATAACGGTTCTGTAAACGACGCTTGTCGAAGTTTTACTGCTAAGTTTGTAGAACTAATCAAGATGTGTGTCCCTTTTAAAACTGTAACCACTCGCCCAAATGACAAACCCTGGTACGACTCTGAAATCCGCCGTGCTTCAAGGCAACACGATAGGCAAAAACGTAATGCGTCAAAACATAACACTTCCTTACAGTAGACTATATATAAACGACTCAGGAATAAAGTCAATAATATTAAGAAACATGCAAAAGAAAATTCTATAACAATATCGAAGAAGTAATGTTACTAACCAACGGCAATATTGGAAACTTTTAAAGTACTCATCAAAAGTAACAAACATTCGGAAACCATACCACCTTTAAAAAATGGTGAAATCAGTTATAATATCTCAGATCAAGAAAAGGCTGACTGCCTAAATGACTATCTTGTATCTATATCTTCAGTTGATGATACACACGCCATGTTACCGACCTTTACACTTAATACAAATGCAAAATCAGAAACTATAATAATTACAGAATCCGAAATAATCGATACTATAAAAATATTAAATATTAACAAACAAACGGGGACGATGAAATAATTCACAAGATGCTAAAAGAAGCAATGTATGCTATTATAGACTGATATCGCTACTTAGCTGTGTAGGAAAAGTCATGGAAAGGATAGTTTTCAAACACATGTATAACTTTTTCCATATTCACAATCTCATTTATAAATACCAATCCGGCTTTCTCCCAGGTCACTCTACAGCCTACCAACTTATGGACATGTACCACCATATATGCCAGGTCACTCTACAGTCTACCAACTTATGGACATGTACCACCATATATGCCAGGTCACTCTACAGTCTACCAACTTATGGACATGTACCACCATATATGCCAGGTCACTCTACAGTCTACCAACTTATGGACATGTACCACCATATATGCCAGGTCACTCTACAGCCTACCAACTTCTGGACATGTACCACCATATATGCCAGGTCACTCTACAGCCTACCAACTTCTGGACATGTACCACCATATATGCCAGGTCACTCTACAGCCTACCAACTTCTGGACATGTACCACCATATATGCCAGGTCACTCTACAGCCTACCAACTTCTGGACATGTACCACCATATATGCCAGGTCACTCTACAGCCTACCAACTTCTGGACATGTACCACCATATATGCCAGGTCACTCTACAGCCTACCAACTTCTGGACATGTACCACCATATATGCCAGGTCACTCTACAGCCTACCAACTTCTGGACATGTACCACCATATATGCCAGGTCACTCTACAGCCTACCAACTTATGGACATGTACCACCATATATGCCAGGTCACTCTACAGCCTACCAACTTCTGGACATGTACCACCATATATGCCAGGTCACTCTACAGCCTACCAACTTCTGGACATGTACCACCATATATGCCAGGTCACTCTACAGCCTACCAACTTCTGGACATGTACCACCATATATGCCAGGTCACTCTACAGCCTACCAACTTATGGACATGTACCACCATATATGCCAGGTCACTCTACAGCCTACCAACTTCTGGACATGTACCACCATATATGCCAGGTCACTCTACAGCCTACCAACTTCTGGACATGTACCACCATATATGCCAGGTCACTCTACAGCCTACCAACTTCTGGACATGTACCACCATATATGCCAGGTCACTCTACAGCCTACCAACTTCTGGACATGTACCACCATATATGCCAGGTCACTCTACAGCCTACCAACTTATGGACATGTACCACCATATATGCCAGGTCACTCTACAGCCTACCAACTTCTGGACATGTACCACCATATATGCCAGGTCACTCTACAGCCTACCAACTTATGGACATGTACCACCATATATGCCAGGTCACTCTACAGCCTACCAACTTATGGACATGTACCACCATATATGCCAAGCTTCGATGCCAAACAGTTTACGTGTAAAGTTTTTAATGATATTTCAAGGGCCTTTGATCGTATATGGCATCAGGGCCTCATATTTAAGATAAAGTAACACGGAATTGACGGTAAACTCTTTAAGTTGGTTATCAAGTTACCTATCTGGCCGTTTTCAAAGAGTTCGGGTCGGGACATCCCGTCTGAAACAAAAATGTTGAAAGCCGGAGTGCCACAAGGATCAGTCTGCTTTTTCTAATTTATATAAATTATATTGCCGAAAACATGTTAAGTATAACGCGTCTTTTCGCAGACGACTGTTCTCTTTCAATGTCCACATCTAGCATAGACGATATGGAAGGTATTTTAAACCACGATTTATGTATTATATCAGATTGGTCGAAACGGTGGCTTGTTCAATTTATTCCAAATAAAACTGAAGTGCTGTTTTTATTTCTGACACGCACGGACCGCCGTCACAGCTATGTTTAAATGACGTTCAGCTTACATTTGTAGAAAACCATAAACATTTGGGTTTAATATTGAGATTCAGATGGTACATGGCATGAACATATTAACAGCATAATAGCTTCTGCGTCAAAAGTTTTAGGCCTATAAATGAGACTTTTAAAATTCAAATTAGAATCGTAAAATAATCCGATTTACCTATCATACATGACAATGGCAAGCAGAACGGATTTTTTTTTCCAGATCATTTGCTACCATCATCGTATTACTCTGTGGATAACTTACCAGTGGAAATTAGACTCGGAATCTCACTGCTATTTTTAAACGCAAACTTAAAAGCTTAATATTTGTTAGTCCTACAGTTCCTTGTTACCTTGTTTAAAGCCACAATATTTTGAACTTTCAACCTGAAAAGATATGATACAGACTCTAGTGTCGATAATTAGCTATATTACTGACTGCGGTGCCAATTTCTTCTTACATGGTCCGCGACCACATGCACGTGCGAATTAGTATATGCATGTAGCAGTCTTAATAACGGTCTTTATACAAATCATCTACGACCTTCACCAAGTCACAACTGCGGACATGTAACCAAGAAGATGCAGAACATGTTATGTTAATTGTAATGGATTTCACATACAACGACTTACTCTATTTCAATCCACTCGACGAGTGTAAAACACTTTGCTTTTCGGTCAAGAACAACTCTCAGATGAAGAAAATACATTAATTTGTACTGCTTCTCCAAAACTACATTAGCGAAACCAAGCGCTTTACAAACTAGCACACTTTTACCAAGTTCTTACAAAGGCTGCATACTGCTCTGACTCACTGCACTGAAGGCTCGCTCACTGTACTGAAAGCCCACTGTTCTGAAGAGTCTATAATCTCACTTTCTGCTGATCACGACCTTGCTTCTTCCTATGTCTTCTCTTCATATCATTGTCAAAAACTTATGGAACTGATCTCAGGTTCTACTCAAGTATATGTTGATTGTTAAACCAACAATGTGTATATACTATGTAACTACTTGCTTAGCCATGTGTATTTTATGTAATATAATTGTATGTGGAAGGGCCGTAACTAATGTTGTTAGAACTTGTGACCCAACCACCGTTATATATTATATGGCAATACATATGTTAGAATCATCCGTATATACAACATACTTCTAGCTCAAAAACTACGTTTACCGTTGCAAGTATTGCTATGTGATTAAGAGACAATAACGAGTGTTGATTTATGTTTCAGGCTATAGGGAGCCTGTACGGTGGAAACCAATGATTTGAGCAAAACATGGCGGATTTAACACGTCAAAACGACATGGTGGGTGGATTGATTTATATATCCGATTTAAAACTTTGTTTTTGATGCCGAAGGTTTATGAATAAATCTGAATTGAATGCATACAGTAGAAAACGTCTACTACAGTAGAAAACGTCTACATGCCAAATCAACGGGAAGCTGGGTTGATCTATGATACTTGACGAACTCCTCGCGAAATATTCAAACTTTAAGAATAATTCGAGTCTTCTGTTCAGAAGTTAATTGACTATAATGTTTTATGAATTATGTATTAAGAGAATGTACTCTTGGTTTGTCGATCTACACGACTTTTGCATATTTACTGCACATTGTGATAAATAGGTCAATGTAGCACATTTATTCGTTTCACAACATTTGAGCGGGAATACTGTACACTGTGTAAGAGGAGAAAAGTACGCGTGTTAAGAGCAATATTTTCAAAAATCTGTTCGTCTAATATGTCTTTCCTAAGAACATGTTTAGAAACAATTGTGTAGAATATGTTTCACAAACAAGATGTAAACCAAAAATTCGATTACAATTTTATTTTCTGTAAATAATGTATGGTTCTTTGGGAAGCGCAAATGCACTTGAAATGAACACCGTAAATGCAAGTTCCCGGATATTTTGTGTCAACAACAATTCATTGACTATTTCTTTTGAGGTAAAAGAAACTCATTACATGTAGCATCGGCATCATCAACAACTGTTGATTTTTTTCTGTAGAAGTATGTATATGGATTAAACGTCATTTTAAACTATCGCTCAATCGAACGTGTGTGCATGCGTGCGTGCGCGTATTTCCACCATAAGCCCACCAGAGAACACCCAGTACAGCTAGGCTACATTAGAGTAGTGGAGGTTGTGTAAGAGATGTCTGCAGTGTTAATCTGTGTCGTTTCTCTTGTAGTATGCTGTATTGTGCTCGCATCGTCTGTGTAGTTGTCGCTGGGGCGGTGAGTGTTGCCGTATGGTGCTTGTGGAGCCTACATCCGCTAGTGCTGCACCCTGTGTGTGTCCTATCCTACTGGGCCGGAGTCCTGTTGTTGTGGACATCACCCGCCTCTTCAACCTGCGTCCCGGCGAGCCTCTAAGTCTAAAGTTTGTGTATGCACGCAGGTTGTTGACTCCATTGAGTCCGTGTACAGCGCCAGTCTTCTCCCACTTCAGTTCCGTTACGTTGATGATTCGCCGACCACACATTTCCCCTGTCACCATGAAGAGCTGTCGACGCTCATCTAACTACTTCTCGTCCATGGCTATTCCAGGCGCTGTTAATGGCGGGCGGGACAAGACAGACGGCACCACCTTGGTCACACACACACTAAGCAGTGGTGACAAGTCCAGTGCTGTGGTGCTTCTCCTCGTCGTGCACGGGGTAGGTGTCCACAGAGAAGATTTCGATCATGAAGCCGGCGATGTATATTTGTAGGTGTTCGGCGGGGTGTATGTGGGGGATGGGGTGCGGGTGGGGGAGGGAGGGGACGGGGGATGGGAGTTCGTGGTGGGGGGGGGGGGGGGATGGGGGACGTGAATTCTCGTACAGGATAACATGAACGAAGTACAAAATAACAAAGAGTTAATAGTATTTCACAATAACAGATAACAAAATAGTTCGCGGTACTCCAGAAATTACCCTTGCCCTATAACGTGCTCTCGTGATAGATTCCGATACATGGGACGTTCCGGTTTACGTACCCATACGCACGGACGAGTCTAAGGGGAAGACTCATTACCAAAAAACACAACCAACTCAGTGGCACCTGGAAAAAGAGAATGATAATGGACCTTTGGACGGAACGGCGTTTGAACCAGCTTAATCGGGACTCCCCGCTGCAATGTTAACAGAATGGTAAACCAAAAATTGAAGGCTGACCAGATTTCTGAGCTAAAATTAGCTCTGAGAGATAAAAAAAATGCACATAAGATGTCAGCCGAACGAGCATTCTAAATTATATGCCTCCGAGTATATAAATAGTGCCTCCGGGTTTGCCTGAACTAAACTGTAATGAGAATAACTGACTTAAACGAAGAATGAGCTATGTATGTAATAGGAAAACAATAATATTCCAAATGACAATATATCAATTGTGTCTGCAGAATGTGCCTTGATTAACCTAATTAAATAGTTGATCATACTTGGGGGAAAAACGTTCTGGTTACGGCATTGTTTTATTAGTTTAATAATATTTTATTGCAAATATGTTACAATACATCATATTCAACACCACAATATTCATAGAAACATATGCAAATGATTGAACTACAAGCTTTATTACAACATTAGTTCAGTTCTCATCCATTGTTTTATTTGATTTTACTCAGCTAGAACGTGAAAACAACATGATTATTGCTTTATTATGTAAATTTATTTATTATTGTGTATATTAGCATAGCAACAACTATTCGAAAGTTGTTTAGGGATTCACGATGTCAGTGAGATTATTATTAATGATAAGACGAAATGAAAAAAACACATGTTTAGATATCATTGGATTGTTATTGTGTTGGAATACAGCATATATAAAAATCTCTGTTATCGTTATATCTGCCGTATTTAAGATCCGGATTCGATCAAAACGTTCATAGATTGTACAGTTCAGGGTCTAGGTGTGCAATACAGAAAGTATAGGGGCATCCAGATCTGAACGCTATACCAATTGACAAGATGCAAATAGTGGCAAAAACAACTCGCGTCGGGCGTTATTTCCCCCATTTCTATTAATTTTTCCTGCACTTTGTGATTCATGGGCATGTTCATCTTATTCAGATTGTGTCCGTTACACGAACCCCGCCGCAATCAGCACTTTCATTGCTTTGATTTATTTCTTGATCTCTTTCTCGTTATGAACCGCGGCGGTGTTTATTGGTTGAACCTCCTGCCTCGCATGCGGGAGGATTGTGGGTTACAAAGACTTATAATAGCTCCCTTGCTGTGACGTTCAGCATATAAAGGGTCAGTACTAGGACTGGTCGGACGGTGTCAGTATAACGTGACGTGCGTGTTGTTCAGTGTGGCAGCACTATAAAGTTGAGCATTGGGTAGACACCGTCGTGATGACTGAAACTTCATGTAGTGTTGAGAACGACCTTTAACCCCAATCATACATACTTCTATGCTTTCCTCTTTAATTGTACGATGACGGACAGGCTG